>JANAVB010039219.1:18428119-18717516 GCA_029216955.1 Iris pallida
ATCAAACAGCGAGATGGTTGGGATCTTGTACTTCGGAGGAAATGGAACTTCTTTTCATTCAACTGAGTAGGACTGCTTGATCCCCAACCTTTGCAAGTTGTCCTTCTCCTTAAAAGCTTCGAACTGAGTTCGTAGGAGCTTGACAGCTTCATTGGCATCTTCCACTGATGTAGAAGGACTAGGCTGAACCACGTTGTCAGGAGGAGGAACAGCATGATAAGCACTACCCCCCACCTAACTGACTGGGTGTAGGTTGGACTTGTACAGGAAGTACTTGAGTAGGTGCTACCCCCAGTCCAGCATTGACAGGCACCGACGATGCTAGGATTTAGGATTTATAGGAGATACGATCGATGGTACCGCATGCTGGGCCACAATGATGGAATGCATATTCGCGACCATTTCGGCCATGGTCTTCAGCTTATCTTCTAGTGCAGCTATTTTTTGTTCTTGACTAGCTGAACTGGAAGCGTCGGGATCTTCATTGACAACATAAGCTGTCACTTCCCTGGGTAAAGTGGAGGACACCGTCTGTTCTGAGCTTTCGCTGTATGTATCGTAGTCGGAGAAAGAATCATCTCCTGAGTGAGAAGGAAGGAAACGACCAGAAGGATCTTGAAGATTCCTTTGACCGATTGTATCTCGGCTTCGAGAACGGGTATGTTGAAATACTCCTTCAGAAGATTCATGGAGTAGATCCAAATACCGCTGGCTTGGCTTGCGAGGCTTCCCGTGCTTAGAACACTTCCTACCCCCAGTGTCTCTGGAAGTCATGTTGACAGAGGCGTACAAAACCTCATCTTCATCTTCAGACATAGGTTCAGAGTTAGGAAAGTTCAGACGATCGAAGATAGATCGTCTTGTTGTTTGACAACAACACTTGATGACAACCTTGTGATTACAGTGATGTCCAAGTGGTTGTACTGGGGATGTTGGGATGTTGTCCCGTTTTTGCTTGAGGTGTTCTCGGAGATCGGGGACAACAATGGGACGAGGAAAAGTTCGAGGGATATGTTCTTTGATAACATTCGGAACATGGTTTCGGTTCTTCAAATGTTTTGTCCCTTGATTATACAGGGAAGTGCTCATTTCATTGGCGTAGGTGTCCGGATTCTTGATCCTGGAAGTTTGTTTCTGATGTTGATTGGACTTCGGCATTGGTTGTTTACGTATCATCGAAGTTGGTCTGTTGAGATAAGTTCTTAAGTCAGCAAACTTACCCCCAGGGGTTTCTATCTGAGACACCAGCAGTTTTCCCTGTCTTGAACGAGAGATTTTGAGGGTTGGAAGATCTTTGAACTCTGCTACAGGAGTAGGCAGAATACCTCTCTGATCAGTACACTTCCTTTAGCAAGGAGAGAAGAAGAAACCTTGTTTAAAAGAATTTTTGTACTGACTAATGCCGAAGCACGTTCAGATTGATCTTCAACGGTAAAAACCGAGAAAGATTGAGAAAAGACCAAAGGGCCTTTTCTTTTGGTTTGGAAAGAAGGGTTAGCTAAAGAGCGTTTCCCTCTGTTGTCTTCCAAGTCAAGTGACGAGGAAGTTTGAGAAAAGACCAAAGGGCCTTTTTCTTTGTTCTGGAGAGGAGGAGGAGGAATAGCCAAAAGACTACCCCCAGTGGATTGTGCTGGAGTAGCAGAATGCTTGGGGAGAGAAGTTGAATCTTTTCCTTGTTTGTGAGATGAAGAAAGATTAGCCAAAGGGCTGTCTTTCTTGGATTACGCAGGCATGGTTTGCGAATGAGTAGATGGCACACTGGCAGGTTGCGTAGGAGAGTCTTTGGCAGATGACTTTCTGGTTCTGGCCATAGATACTGTGGTTTGCGCATCAGGAGTTCTGGCTATAGAGTGTTTGGGATGTACTCTAGTTGCTGGAGTGTTGGTTTGCACAGAAAGATTGGCAGCCAACTGCGCCAGAGGCAGAGGAGTTTTGCACCTTGATAAGGCAGCATATGAAGTCTCTTGTGTACTGGCAACAGCATGTTGTGCATGAGTAGTTGAGACAGATTGTGCAGCAGTTGAAACAGCAGATTGTGCACCAAGTTTGGTGGCAGAATGGATAGACTGCACAGAAGTCTTGCTGGCAGACTGTGCAGCAGTCTTTGAAGCAGATTGTGCCACAGATTGCATAGCAGCCTTGGTGACAGAACTGCCAGACTGTGCAGCAGTCTTGGAGACCCACACAGGGCGCACTTTGCTCATGGCAGAAGTTGTTACAGAGTGGGAGGTGGTCTTGGAGTTGATCATGGATTCGTAGGCCGTCTGGTTGACCTTCACAACCAGCGTCTTCTACGTCTTCCCGATAGACGCAACGTCATATTGAGTTGTCACTTCCTCGTCGGAGGAGAAAGGCATCTCCAGCAGAGTCGCCATTTTGTTTGTAAAAACAAAATGTATAAAACTTTATTGATACAAACATTGTAAAGATTACAAGAATTCTGGAAAAGTACAACTGTAGGAATCCAATCTAGAAGACGATTGCTTTATCCCTTGGACGATGTGAACTTTGAAGACGGTAGCCTCTGAAGTTGAAGGCAAAAGCCTCGAAAGAATGCAGCAGCACTTGGAAAAGAACTCCTGAACTCTCTGATATTTCTGAACTTTTATGTCTGATCCCCCTTGAATGAAGACTTGAAACTCTATTTATAGAGTTCTGGAAATAACTAATTTTTAGTTATTCTGAATGGCGCAAGTTGGATTGCGCAGGAACTGGAATGTGCAGCATCAGACTGCGCAGGCAGTTGTCTGGTCGTAGGCCTACTATCTTGGACACATGTCATCATTTGATTGAAATGTGCATGATCGTGTGAAGACGGTTGCCACGTAACGAGCAATTGATGGCATAAATGCCACGTGTACTTTTGTCAGTTGTCATGATGAAATGTGCCACATGAATTGCGCTGACTTCGGATTGTGCTGAGATGGATTGCGCTGGTCTGGATTACGCAGGCACTGGATTGCGCTGCATGTACAGCTGTCCAACTACCCTCGAGCGCTGTGCGGCACAATAAAAGAACAGTCTCCTCGTTCTTTGTGCTGTCAGCTGTCAGAAAGATTTATTTTGTCAGATAATGATGACATTGCCACGTCAGCCTGCGCAGTTGAAAGTGTGCACAGTCTGTGTACGCAATCTGAATGATGCACATCTGATGTCTGCGCAATTCATTTGAAAGTTGTATTTTTTGATTTTCCGACTTTGTCAATAGGTGCAACTTGATTTTTTAGGACCTACAATAGTGCGAGAGATAATGTTGAAAGCAGTAATAAATAGCTCAAGTTTCACAAGGATCTAAGTCTTGTCCGATGTTCCTGCTTATAAAGTCGTCCTACTGGCTCCTGTATCAGGCCGTGGTTGACCAATGGAGTATGGGCTACTAAAACTCCATATTCTAGGTAAACATATCTCTAAACTAGCATATATTCAGTGCCACCCGGTTATAGTTCATTAGTGGGTTATAAGAATACGGGGTGATAGGCCGTGAGGCATACTACCCAAATTATAAGTCAACTAATAGAATAACTGAGAAATATAACAAGTATTCCTAGTATAAGTCATCTTTCTAACCTCTTTATCAAGCACGAATGGAAAAAGATAGGAGTTACAGTGAAAGGATTCAAACAGAAGGAATTCAAGGTAGTCGGTTGAGAGTCGAAGTTCGAATCAATAGAGGAGGTCTAGTATGTGGATGAGATTCTAGACTCTAATCCTATTTGCAGTCTCACATCGGTACAGTAATGTAATCGAAGTGATAAACTGACCCGCATGGGCCACCACAAAAATATGTAACGCCCTAGTCCCAAATACTTAGGACTAAGTATGTATCCATGCCAGCTGTATACATACGATATACTCCAATATATGGAATTCACGGATGTATACATAAGCTGTAAAATGTAGTAAACCATGGTAGCTATATCTCATCCAAAAAAAAATAATGATATAAATCAACTCAAGAATCGTTAATTTGTACAAGCTTGTTGGGCGGAGACAAATCTACTACCAATTATTTCTAACGAGAAAACAATACCAAGGATATATAAAATAACAATGGACGATCCAAGAGCAAGCCTCCTCGATAGAAATAGAAGACCTCAATCTTAGCAAGAGCACCTACGAAAAGACATAAAAGCACACACCTGGAGAGATAACCAGGTCCTCAGAGGGACGTAACAAGATACATAAAGAACATGCCACATGACTGATTATATAAATGCCATAATCACAAGTAAAATAAAATAGTCCCAATCGTAATAAGATCCAATATCTCATCATCAAAATAGTGGACTACCCCTACAACCAAACAAGGACAAGGGGTAGTACACTATATCGCGATGCGACCTTGTCCCAAGCTACTAATGGAATGGGGGTGACATGACATTGACTAAGGTTACCTAACCATTCTACTGTGTTCATGTAGTTAAGAACAAACCTTCAACGCTTGGGCGCTCTGGCTACAGGTGCAGGAAACTCAGGTATGGTCCCACTAGGATACAAGGGACCTCAAAGAATAACATTCATCGAATATCAGTGGCCAGCAGGAAATCAGGTATCAGGATCCATGACCGTATCTCCAGCAGAGATAACCGATAATAATAGGAAAGTGCATACATGGCCCAAACATTAAGGAACTGTTCTTCCTATCCAGTGCCTAGTAGAGTCACATCCATGACTCATATACCTCTACTAACTGCCAAGTCTCCTAACATGCCTCTATTGGTAGTCACCCTAACGCATGCGCACAAGTGATCAGCCATCACACAAATACCTCTACATGCTACTCATCTCATGCATACCTCATGGTACAACTATGTCAAGATTCATGTTACACACTACAAATGTTAGTCCCTTAACTTTAGGTCCATATGCAATCAAAGGATAATAAGTAAAGTAAAGCTAATATCACTGAGCAGGCAATAAATCAGGAACTGTAATAATGGTACTGCTACAAGGACTGGAAATATGTAAACAATGATATACAATAATAAAATGTAGACTAAATATAAGCAGTAAATATGGCAAGGTATCTTGTCTGAGGTGTGTACAAAAAATGGACAACGTTCCAATAGCTCGAACCGTTAGAATAGTGAAACGATGAAAGTCAAATCCCGCATACGTCTTCGGATGCTGAAATAAATCTCACGAACGTGTTCAAAATATAATATATGTCTAGAAAATGCCTATCCAAAATCCAATTCTGGAATAGGAGTAAAATCGAATTTTGGGTCAAAATAATGTCCGTCGTTGAAACCCGTTTTGTACTGAAATGTGTGCCAGGACCCTACGATCTCTAATGTCGTCAAACTACATGTCTACAGGTCCGGTTTGAGGAGACGAATACAACGTATGTCCAAAGTTGGATTTCGGTGGGCTGTGAATAATTTGCCCGTTGGAGCAGGTCACGGGCCCGCCAAATAGACGTTCCGGTAGACCTTCTCAAATCAACCAAACTTGGCATATAGGACCAGAAAAATGTACAGTCTTATCTGGCGTAAGTTTCGTTTCGATTTGACAAACGTGTACAACGTAATTAGAGAATTTGCAAAAAGGCCGATACGGCAAATTTTGACGGATATGCATCAAATTCGTCACGCACGCATAACCAATTTGAATTCCGTCAAAGCCCACATGTCCACGAAGTCGATATGCATCTTTCGATGATTTCAGTTTGTGACTACTTTGCTCGGTTGGGCGGGACGTACGTAGTATCAGGGAGATTTTTATAAATTTTAGTTTTTGAAAACCATATTTTTCTTGATTTTCAACCATGAATAACTTTCTGTATAATTCCTGAAAAATAATTCTACTAAAAAGAATTCGATCTCGTATAGGTTGTGTTCAATTGACTTTAAATAGATATTGAAAACTATGAGTAATTTGACAATAATTGACCTTTAAATAGGACTTTAGGGCTGTCCTATACTCTGTTTTTGGGGTGGATTTTCTATTGACTTTGAGTCGAATTATCGGACAGACTAGTTCATACGAATTAAAACTAGTTGAAAGAAATTGAAGTTGTATAGATTTGGATCTTACCTGAAGAATCAGATCGTAAAATGATCGAACGTGCGTCGAGTACACGTGCTGTGAAGTCAGCCCCAAGAAGTCGTTGCTGCTGTCACCATGGCTGCGACTATTGTGTTCTGCCACCTTGGCTATTGCTGCAGGCGTGGTGACGCCTGGCTACCGCCGTCGGCCTCGCGACTGCGCGCATGTGCACATGTCATAGGAAGGTAGGGGCGTGGCGGCTGGTTAGGGGTTTGTTTTGATTTTTTTTTGATATTTATGGAGGAGGGGGCTCGGCCTGAAGCGTGGAAGCTCGGGTTTGTTTGTTGCTTCCTTCGGGGAGCAGTGGGCCGAGGTCTTTTTTTCTTCTTCTTATTATATAACTATATATACATGTATATATATTTACCCAAATATATCTTTATGTATATATTCATATATACATACTAATAATATGCTAATAATTTCAAAAAAATTATTTTAATGAATATTGTGCAAATATACCTCCATGGTCATAATGTGACTATAAAAAAAATTTCTAATAATATAAACTATTAAGTACCATAATTTAAGTAAATAATAATAAATTATAATAATTGTAGCAATCATCCTAAAATCTCAAAGCCATATTTTGTAAAAACTTTTTATTAAAATAACTGTACAAATAAGTTGCTACTTAGAATGTAGTAGTTACCTACCACTTATAATAAAATAACTATTAGTTACATACAAGGTACTTTAACAATCATTTAAAACACCATAAAATAAAAATAGAAATCCATAAAAATTTTAAAATAAAATATAAATTTGTACCATTGTGATATGTGTATACATTTATTGTAGCAAGAAACTTCCTACCAAAATATTAACAAAAGTCTAAAATTTAGAAGTCAAGTACATAAAATATATACTGTAAATTATATTAAGGAAAATAAATAAAATAAAATTCTAAAATTTTTAGGGGGTTTACAGTTATGAACTTCTAGAATAAATCAATATATTCTAACTAAACTAGTTCTTAACCATAATTTTGGACCAATAATATATATATAATATATATATATATATATATATATATATATAATTATATATATATATATATATAGTCACATTAACTACCCGATACAATCTAACATATATAGAATTAAATCTTCCCACTAAAGTAATATTTTAATAACATAAAAATATCATATTTAATTATGGAACAATAGTTGAAAACATTTTATAATAATATTCAGTGTATTCTATTCATAGAAAAATAGATAGCAATATCTCATATTGATCTGTCATCAATACTCATTGACTTGCTTCATAGTTTTGTTCCCAAAACAATAATTCCTTGACATATTTTAATTGTGGAAAAAATACTCATAAATAGGTTAAAAAATTTCGAATCAAAACATGAGCAACAATTAATTTATATAAGTCTTATTAAGTTACAAGTCGATTAGACACAAAGATCCTATGTTTTTTGGTGACCCGACAATAATACGACAAGTTCGAATTTTCTTAAATATCGAAATCTCAATTAATTATCAAAAAAAATTAATGGAAAGATTAGGATGTCTATAGTCTTATCAAAAATATGAGAGGGGTCAAAGTGGTTCACAAGTTGTCGAAAACTCGCACACGAAATATTTGGCTCAGCCTAGACACCCTGTAGCAAAACGGACACCTCGGACAAACCATTTGGAACTATGTGGGTGGCTAATTGGATATAAAAAGACACATAAATATTTTCATTAGTTTTGGTTTCGTAAGAAAAAGGATGTCGAAAAGTACACAAAACCTTTCATGCAAAATAGCATACATGTTCTGATGAATTCAGCACAAGCGCGATCGACTTCGGGTGCCTTTCGCACATTGTGCCATCTTTCTAGGGCTGTGTGGTGGCTTGGTAAGGTGTTGGGGTGTTAGAGGAAGGTCTTAGGAAGGCGTTTGAGGTGGTAGAAGGTTTGAAGGATCAGTTTATGAAGGGTTTCTGTTGGATAGGAATTAATATACGGAAATCATAATTCCCTAAATGAGATGAAAGATTTGGAAAGAATAAGGGGTTATATGGCCGGCTAAGGATGGTTTAAAATATAAATATTTAATATATTAAGGGCTGCAATTCATTAGGAAGTGGTTTTGTAAGATTTGGTGAAGATTTGATAGTTTAAACAACATGTATCTCAAAGATATTTGATTGGGTCCAAATTAGAAAAGTAGTTATAGAATTTGATTTAAAAATAGATTTAATTAATGTGTCTGCACATTAATTCATAAAAATCTGTACAAAATATGTCTAATAGGTAGGGTACCCTAGAATAGGCTCTTTGAACCCATTTGGACTAATTTTCGGCTGATGGAATTATTTGGATCAATTTGAGTCCAATAAGTCTATAGTTGAGGCTTGGGTGCCATCTAAAAATAAATAGCACATACGAACTCGATTGAGTGGCATATCATTGGCATATGTGTAGTAGGCTCAAAATAGGTCAAAATTATATATTGGGTCGAAAAGTTATATCGGGTTTGGGCCTCAAATCGGAATTGAAAAAATACATCAAAATTATGGCGAAGGATAAAATGGCTATTTTGATCCCAAATTGTACATAAAAATATAGTACAAGGAAACATGTTTGAGTGGGACATGATATACAAAATAAAGGTAGCCTCGTCTAGAACATGAATATGGAACTTGTTTCGAGAAATTGATAATTGTTATGCTTCAAAATCAAAGCTACGACAAAGTGCATGTACATAGCCATAATTAAGTATAAAAATTAATTTAATAAATAAAAGTCACATTAAATAAAATAAAATTTCAAAAATCAGTGTGCTTACAATCTACCCACCTTAAAAGATTTCGTCCTCAAAATTAAAAATAATGCTCATTAATAATGAACCATGATAACATAACTAGGAATAGCTCAAAGGGGTACGTTATGTCACTACAGTCTCTCCTAATCAACCATGTAACAATCAATCTTAAACAATTTTCTATTCAACGTTCCTATCATAAAACTATAAATCGTTACCCCTAGCCGCACCTCCAAGTGTAAATTAAACCTAATCTCCTTTCTCCCAAGGTTATAGATTCATAATAAATTCATCAATCATTAGTTCACCACCATTGACTCACATCGTGCCTTGAGGTAATCTTTCCACCTTTGGTCACACTACCCTATCAAATACATGCTACTATAAATGTATAACCCGTGTCGCTAATTATAAAATATTAATACCACTATATACCTATGGTATATGGCATCCTCAACCCCCTCATATCTATCAAACAACCAAAATTTAATAGGCAAATTAATTTTACACAATTATCTGATAAATTCTATCTAACAAATTTTTGATAAATTCTATAAAGCATGATCTTTTCTCACTCCGATATAGGAAGGGACGAGAAGCAATGACACGAGAAAGCAAAGAAGAATAGTTGAGTGCAAATTTGAAGCTCAAGAACGATAAAAAAATTCTAAAAGAATTATCAAAACAGTTGTAGATTGAGAAACCTAAGAGTCAAATCCTATTCGTAGGCCCGTTCGGTACAATAACATAACCGAAATAGTGACTCGACCTGATAGGCCACACAAAAATATGTAATGCCATCGTCCTGAAATACATAGGACTAGTATACATAAACATGCCTGCCACATATCAAGTAGACTCCAATCCTACTCGAATACGTATAAGTTGTCTAGAGGTCCAGTCTAATTATAACTAGCAAGTCCAACTATATTTTAATCCATAAAAGTAACATCAATAGCGAACCAAGTGCACAATAGTTGATCAGACCATAATGTACTAATTCTAGAATAGATAAATATTAGAGTGGATCCCCAATCACATAAATCATGATCAAGCTAGAAAAAATGAAGCTTATAAAATACTAGGCTATAATAGAAACATGAGTAAATTTAGGACAAAATATAAAATAAGAAAGAATATGATGACAGTGTCAACTAATTATACCTGACATCCTGGAGAAACAACCAGCAACTACCCTTCTACTCTAGCAACTCAGCAAAACCTGAAAAGATCACCAGGTCCTAAGGGGACTAGCAAGATACATAATATCATATCGAATGTAACAGTAAAGAACATGCTACTGAAAGGAAAAGAAATAGTATAACAAAGGATCGACATCTGAAAGGGTGGCATGTCGTAGAGAAGTGTGGTACTAGGCTTGGCTAACAATCAATCAATAAATCAAATAGACTGCAGTACAATGCAAGATACTCCCAATCTATAGTATATCTCAATTGTAGTTCAATGCAAGTAACTCCAAATTAAGAATGGTCAAGTAGCCAATCCTAGTAATAATCTCCTCTCCGAAAGGAATGCAGGTCAAGTAAAATCCTATAGACAGTAGTACAATACAAGATACTTCTAATATGTAGTATATCTCAATTGCAATTCAATGCAAGTAACTCCTAATCAAGAATGGTCAAGTAGTTTCAACTCAGGTCAAGTCCAAGTCAACCAATCAGTGTCAGGTCAAGTTAGGGAAACATGGCGTATAACTGGTAACTCTATCACAAGACACGGGTGAAAACGAACAAGACCAATAACAAGCAATGAATAAGTAATATCATATACATACAATATATATGCTATGACTCGTACCCGGTATAGGGGCATGAGTACATAACAACGCCCAGCCTACGTCGCAGAATCGGCGGTAGAATGCTATTCTAGGTCACTAACTAACAACTCACGAATGATATAATGTACCTATCATAGATCTCAACTCCGAATGGAGGACAAATATAAGGTATGGTAATACTCAATCACAGTCTAAAGCACGATAAGATATCACAGAACTCTAAAATAACTAAAACAACTCAACCAACAACAACTAAAATAATATCTGAAACAACTCGAATACAATGTCAAAATGTCCATCTATTACAACACAAGTTCTAAACAGAAATCTAAACAAGTTCTCTAAACTAGTCTCATGGTCACTTCTTAGAATCGGGACCCAAAGCCGCTATCCCCTCCTCAGATCCGTAATAGGAAAGACACGTGTCCTCCGGGCAATCATCTAAAAAATATATTCAGGATGGAACGAGCACATTTCATCTATAAATCCCAAGTAAATGACAAAAACTATAAAGCAGTTATAGACGGTTATATTGATGAATCATGGAAAGTTTGAGACAGGTAATGAAATAGGACAACAGTCAAATAAGGGATGTAAATACAGAGAAGTATAAGGATATGGCAATGAAACTATAAATAGAGACAACTAACTAGAATAATAGATATGAGTCTAATCTGTAAAATATAAGATAATGTGATTCTAGTAGAAGTTGCTAATCTAGTGTGTTTGTGATATTATTCTTGTCATGAAAACGAGTAACGAGTAATGAGTAAATACGGCACATTGTACACTTGGCAAGCATACGATAGCTATCTTTCATGTTTAGACAAGTAAATACGGTACATCGCACCTCGGCCAAGCGGCAACGACTATCTTTCTTGTAATATAGCACATCGTACGCTCGGCCAAGCGGCGATGGCTATCTATCTTGTAATACGGCACATCGCACGCTCGGCCAAGCGGCGATGGCTATCTTTCTTGTAAGGTGGTTCTTGTTGAATATGGCATGTCACACACTGGGCCCAGCGGCAACGGCTATCTTGCTTGTAGTGATGATTCTTGTATAAATTGAACATTTAGTACTTGTAGGTATTTTGTGTACATGGTTCTTATGAGTAGTTCGAGTAGTAGAGGCTAGACGAGTCAAATACATATATTGCAAGTGAATGAATCTAGAATAATAATATTTGTTGTGACAGTAAAACCAATACATGTTGTGACAGAGAATCAAATAGAACTATACTAGTACTGAATCACAGTAATCATCAAATAAATGAAAGAACTATTAGAGAATGTACTTGCATGTCGTCGAGAGCGGTAAGTGAGGATCGATACCCAAAGTGGTGCCACACAAACCTATATATGAGGTATACATGGTCACTTATTGTTCTAAAGTAAATAGCATATGTAAAATGCATTATTACATGCTGCTAGGCTATCTTTAGGTCAAAAGTTCACTATTAGTCAACTTAGTCAAATTAAGTCAACTATAGGTAAATAGTCAACATGGTCAATTGGCCTAATCTAGGGTTTGGGCTATGATAGCTATCAATATGTTTGGCAACTGGGTATCAACCAATTCAACCAAAATCATACTCAACTATAGCCCAATATATGAATTATGCTACCTTACCCTATGTACATATAGTTATATGAATATGCCCCATGTATACCTATAAGCTAAATACTCACACACACCACCACACACACACACACACACACACACATATATATATATAATAATCATATAATTTTTTGGCCATGCCCCTTCCCCCTTCTTCCGGCTCCACACACACACACACACACACACACACACACACACACACACACACCAACATATATATATATAATAATATAATAATAATAATAATAATAATAATAATGATAATAATATATAATAATATAAATTTTTTGGCCATGCCCCTTCCCCCATTCTTCCTGCTCCACCCCCCATTTCCAGCCCCCGCCATGCCCACTTCTTCTCTCTCTGTCCACGCCCTCTCGCCGACTTCCGGCAGCTGGACCCTCGTTCATCCCACCCTCTCCAACGCTCGCCCATCCATCTTCCAGCCGCAGGCGACGTCGGCGCTTCCGCCATCCTTACCTCCCGGCCGAGGCCTCCGCGGCAGCCACCCCCCAGTTTCCACTCCGTCCGTCCTGGGTGCCCCCTCCCTCGCATGGATGGACACACAGCTGGCCCACCTTGGGCGTTGGTGGGTTCGGTCCTACCCGAATGCCGTCCCCGTCCCTACACCGGCGTTGCCGCCCTTGTCTCTTCGGCTAGTGTCTCCGACGGCAGAGGACGCTGCGCGAGTGGCCCGACCGCCCTACCAGCCTCTCCGGGTCGGTCCCCCCCTCATTAGAGCTGAATGCGGCAGCTGCCCCAGGCGGCGTTGGACTTACAGCCCCCAAGCCTCCTGCCTCAATTTCTGTGCCAACGCTCCAATCGAGCAGGGTCACATCCGACATCAGCTATCCTGCCTCGGGTGGCATGATTACCCATGTGACATGCACATGACTTGAGCCCCTCACGTCCTGTTTCAATTCCCCTCCCTCGGGAGCTGTGTGCAGCTGTCCGGGCGCAACCCAACAACCTGTGCCACTTTCTTGCTAGGTTCCTCAATGTGCGCCGGCAGCCGACCCCCTGGCGCCACCCTCAATGAGCGCCTGCCGTGCAACATCTTCTCGAGCACTCTCACAGAGCGCCTACCGCCGACCCTCTGGTGCTACCCCATTTTTGTGCCTCTCCCTCTCGGGCTCCCGTATAGTGCGCATACTGGCGACCCCCTGTCGCAACCTATGGGTTGTGCCCCACGTCCTTCTTCCAGCGAGGTTGGGGCCCATGTAGATTTTACCCCCTCACTTGTGCCACGTCCTCACAGGATCCCTCACAGTGCGCCTGCTATCGACCCCCTGGCGTTACCCCCCTACTTGCGCCTTCTCTCTCGGGCTTCCTATCAGTGCGCATTCTGTCGACCCCCTGGTACAACCCATGGGTTGCTCCCCACGTCCCTCTTCTGGCAAGGATCGGGCGCACGTGGCACTAACCCGTGGGTTCACGTGTCCCCTTTTGGCGTAACCGACGGATGGTGGGGGTCGCCCTAGCACGCTTGCACGCACGTTGAATCGTGCCCCCCGATGTGTGTTCCTTCGGCGCAACCAGCGACCGCAGCTGCCTCTTTATGCCCTCTGGCTAGCGCGACGCTTTGTGTCCCCTCACTGGTGCAACCTGAGACAGGTGGTGGCCCTACGCACCTCCTGGCACACGCGACCCCGCTTCTCCCTGTCGCAGTCCGCCACTCTCACTGGTATTGTTGGCATCGCGCAGCCCAACACCCCTCTGATGATTGGTAATTCCAAGCCTCTATCGTGTCCTCCCTCCTGCCTTACGTACTTTGGTGCAGACCCTGCCCTGACATCATCTATCCCCCTTCCGGAGCCAACTCTTATTGAAGTTGCTCCCATGGGCCCGCTGCTCGTGCTTGCCGCTTCGGTGGCATCTCCTTCCACCGGTCGTACTGGACAACGTGCCAACTACCTGACGTACTCCATCTGCCACCCTGTGCCCACCTTTTTTGCCATCCCCGGTCCCCCTCATCGTATCATCCCTGTGAGGTGGTCCCTCCCGGAGTTTCTGCTCCCTCGGCCATCCCCAGCATGGTGCCCCCCTCCTCCCGCGCTCCTCTTCCGCAGAGGTCCTCCGGCCAGATCGCGGGAGGCCCTTACCCCCTCCGGAGGCAGAGATTCAACTTTCAGACGTCGACTTCCTGCCACCTATCGCCGGCAACCCCATCCGCATCTTCTTTGCTGCACAGAAAATCTCCTCACTTTCCTCCTCCTTCACCAAGACATTCGTCCTCAAATTTGGATTCGGATGCCACAAAATCACCATTGTCAAGGAAGCGATCGCAAGGTGGGGCCTCTCCGCAGCCTAGGGTCGCTTCGCTTGACCCCAAGCACATGTTCCTCCATCTTTCATCCGAACCGAACTATTCAGTAGTTCGGGCCAAGGGCACTTCCAGAATCGACACACAGACCATTAAAATCATCAAATGGTCTACTAACTTCAACCCCAAAGTTGACTCGACGATTATATCCACATGGATCACCCTCCCCAACCTTCCCCTGGTCTGTTTCCCTACAGCTGCCCTCAAACGGATAGCCAGCTCCTTTGGGACCCTAGTTGCTATCGCAGAAGAAACCCGCAACCTCTCCAAGTGCAACTACGCGAAGATATGCGTGGAGTTAGACCTCGCAAATGACCCTCCCAAACTGATAGAGATCGAACTCGGAGATCAAACGTACCGCCAACCGCTGGTCTATGACAACAACATTATCTTTTGTAAACACTGCCAGATGTGAGGTCATTTAATACAGCACTGCTTTCATGCCCACGTGGAGCTAAAGAAGTCTAGCACGCGCCACCCGCGTGCGCTGATAGCTCATTGTCACCCCGACACCATCAATCAGACCTCGCCTCCCAATCCCACCCTTCTAATTGACGGTCCAACAGTTACTCACTGCTCCCGTCCGACCGTCACAACAAGCTCCGATATCGTCCCATTATATCCACCTGCTATCTCACTCACCAATTCTTTTGATCTCCTCACATGCATCACCCCCAGAGAGCCTACTTCATCCCCCGACGGATAGTCCAGCCAGTTTCCCCTAAGCCCAGCTGTTCTCCCGAGCAGCATAACCCCCCTCACCCTCATCTTCCAAGCGTCGACATCGCTCTCACCGTGCCAACCCCCAGCTCAATCCACAACAAATCTGAGTTTATTATCCCCCTCCTACGAACCCCCCTCTCTCTATCTTCCCTCATGTCGCCCTCATCAGCCTGTACAGGTTCAGTCGGAGAGACGCCCGATGCAGCCAATAGTACGACAGCTTTCCGACACTCACCCTCATCATCCTACATCCGAGACGACTTTAGACGTAGGATCCCCTCAGCTCCCTCTCACAAAGCGGACACTCAACCCAGCTTCTACCACACCTTAACCAACAGGTTCTGGCAAGCCAAGGAAGCGGGTTTCCTGGACCGGGGGAATCCTTTATGCATCCTGGAAGAATATGAAAATGACTCTAATACCTCATCGACAGAGGTAGATGGTAGCAGCAAACCCGACGGAACAAGCAACGCCTCCAGAGTCAACGAGTCCACCATCACACCCACCAAAAAAATTGCCTCCAAGAAGAACAAAAAAAATAAAAGCAGCCGACGGCGATGACTGCAAGTCTTCCATGAAGCTTAATCACCTCCCTCCTACTACCACATCCGATGCTTAACATCATCTCCTGGAACGTGAGAGGTCTCGAAAATAAACAGACGCTGAATAGAATCCTCAGTCTCAAGAAAACTAATCGTATTGATCTCTTAATCATCATCGAACCAAAAATCCCTTAAAGAAGAATCAAAGCCATTCAACTCAAGCTAGGATTCCCTCATGCCATCGCTGGATGTAACGACATCTAAATTTTCTTCGCCACAGAACTCAAATTTGACACCTTAAAAGATACACATTAGGCTCTATCTTGTTGGGTTGAACATTCGACTCTCAAATCCTTCTCTATCATTTTGTCGTTCATGGAAGTTGTGACATTCCTGAGCGTAGAGCACTTTGGGAAGACCTGTTGGATGCTGCAATACCCTGCCAAGGTCTCCCGTGGCTTTGTATCGAAGAATTTAATACGGTGTCCTGCAGAGAGGAGAAATTCGGTGGTCGTCCGCTCCACCAACCAGCGATGGACGATTTCAAGAACTTCATCTTCCACGGCAACTTAACCCCATCCCCTTCCATGGCAGCGAATTCACTTGGTGCAACATGCAGGAGGGACACCGACGGCAGTACTTCCGTTTGGATCGGGCGATGATCAACAACAGTTGGTCAGACATAGGCCTCATCATTAACCTCTCCTACCTAAACTCCATAGAATCGGATCACTCCCTTCGTATCAAGATCAGCAACAACAACACCATCGCTCAAAAACCATTTCGTTTCCTCGACTTCTGGCGTCATCACCCCCAATTCTAGAACGTCGTGGCCTCCGCGTGGAACTCTGTCTCGGAGATGGACCCCTTGGCTCGGATGGTGGCTAGAATTAAAGCCACTCGTAAGGCGTTAACGTCCTGGAGCAAAAAGGATTTTGGAGATATCTTCCAGGCGATCAAGGCGGCGGAGGATGACATCACCCGCACTGAGTCCTCGTTTGCCATAGACAGATCTTCGGCTGCCCGCGCCTTGCTCAACCTTGCTAGAGCGCTTCTTAAATCCAGGCTGAAAGTGGAAACTAAATTCTGGAGGCAAAAAGCCAAATTGACTTGGGATACCGATGGAGACCGGAACACCAGGTTCTTTCATGCGAATGTCAAAGGCCGCAGAAATAAATTAAAAATACACCGAATTCATGATGAAAATGGCGCCATAGTGGATGACCAGGACGGTATTCAGGCGGCCGCGGAGAACTTCTACTCGAACCTATTCACTAAAGAGCATGTCGTTAAAGACGTCGCGCTCCTGTCCGAAATCCCATCCCTTATCAGCGACAATGAGAATGAGACCCTGTTGGCTACCCCAGCTGCGAAGGAGGTCAAGGCGACTGTCTAGTCCATAAATGAATACAATGCTCCGGGGCCGGACGGCTTCAATGGAGTCTTTTTTAGAGCTTGTTGGGACATCTTAAAACTGACTTACTGGAGGCCACCATTGCCTTTTTTCGAGGGGCGAGATATCCCAATTCTATTTCTTGTGCCAAGATCATCCTTATCACCAAGAAAGACAACCCGAATACCTTCAAAGACTTTCGTCCTATCAGTCTTTGCACCTTCACCAACATGATTATATCGAAGATAGTTGCCAACCGGATGTCCAATCTCCTACCCAAGATCATCTCTGAAGAACAAAGTGGGTTTGTTAAAGGCCGAAACATAACTGATAACATACTCCTCGCCCAAGAGATGATCACTTATATAAAGTTTTCGTCCAGGAGGGGGAACATTGCCATCAAACTGGACATGAAGAAGGCATACGACCGCCTCGACTGGAAATTCATGATCTGGGTCTTCAGGGCTTTCGGCTTCTCCGAACCCTGGATCGACATCATATTCAGATCCATCAGCAATGCTTGGTTTTTCATGGTCATCAATGGGCAGGCAGCGGGGTTCTTTCGATCTACTCGTGGGGTTAGATAGGGGGACCCCCTCTCTTCTACTATTTTTATTATTGAGGCAGAAGCTCTCATCAGAAGCCTCAATAGCATGTCCAAAAAGTCTGATTTCCACCACTTCCTTACCACGCCTGGCTGTCCTCTCATCACACACTTGGCGTACGCTGACGACATCCTTATCTTCTCCTCAGAAGATAGCAGATCGATCGAGGTGGTTTTGAGTACGATCGCGAGATATACCACTTGCTCCGGTCAGCGAGTCAATAATAACAAGAGTGTCATCTATACCCATCACAAAGCTGACAGAACCCGCTCAGCCCTGCTCTCTAATATTACCGTATTCAGCACGGCATACCCACTTTTCCTTTACTTGGGTTGCCCGCTGGTGTACAAAATTCTAACTCAGGCACATATGCGCACCTTGTGGACAAAATCCACAAACTGATCGTAGGATGGCACAATGCAACTTTATCCCCAGGGGGCAAGATGATCCTCATCAAACACGTTCTCTCTTCCATCCCGTTGTACACCCTGGCTGTTTGCTCCCATCCCAAGAAGGTCCTCCACTCCTTCGAATTCCTCTTCGCTAAATTCTTCTGGGGTCAATACGATGACAAGGTCAAACACCACTGGGTCGGTTGGGATACTTTGGCCAAACCTACTGAAGAAGGAGGTTTAGGATTCAGCAGACTTGCCCACATCGTGGATGCCTACTCCATGAAGCTGTGATGGAAGTTACGCACGGAGAGCTCGTTATGGACGAGGTTTATGAGAGCTAGATACTCCAGATTCTCACATCTGTCGGAGGCGGTCTCCAACAACAGATCTTCGGCGTTGTGGCGTCGCATAATTCGGGGACGCAACATAGCTGAACCTCTAATCCGTCTTCATTTGGGCGACGGCCGCTCATCGGCCTGTCTTGAACCATGGTTAGGAGATGACACCATTCAACCCAACGTTAGAACACCGCAGGGGTGCGTTATTAGGGACCTTTGGGAGTCCAGTTCCGGATGGCATTGGGAGAGGGTCAGAGATTGGCTTGGTCAGCCGGCGGCCGACGGTCTTCTTGCTGCTAATCTTAGGGTCACAGACAAGAATGAAACGTGGAGATGGTCACCTAACCCGGGTGGGATTTCAACCCTGGCTTCCGCCATAATTGTGGCCAGAGGCAGAGGCGTGTCGAACACCCCGTGTGCCAAGTTTTGGCACACTTGTATACCCATCAAATGGTCTATCCTTATCTGGAGAGCTCTCCACCGAAAGCTGCTGACGGACGATCACATCATATCTATTGAATTTAGCCTCGCGTCCAGATGCCACTACTGCGTGGAGCACACATCGGAATCGGTAAAACACGTCCTTCTTCATAGCGAGTTGGCGACTCAGATTTGGTACAATCTACACAATAGACTGAGTCTTGTCCCCCCGACCGGGGGCTTCCACGATCTCCTGGCCAGCTAGAGCTGTTCCTACAGACCTCAGATCATCGTTGCCGCTGGTATTTGGGTATTATGGAAGAACAGAAACAAATTCAGATACAAAGGCCGCCAACTTCCTCCTCCACAATTGTATGGAGAGGTCATCAGACAAATTCTAAAAGCTAGGAGGCGCTGCTCTCACGTCACCAATATTTTTTTCGAGGCCCTTGCTTAGGCCTTTTGTCGGATTTCTAGCGCATCCCCTGTCGGACGTCGTAGAGATCCGGTTTCATTTTGTGCGCATCTCGCGTTGTTCGTTTTCTGCCCCTTTTGGTTTCTCAAAAAAAATTTATATATATATATTTTTTTTTTTTATATATATATATATATATATATATATATATATATATATATATATATATATATATATATATATATATTATGACCTATCCATTGTTACCCTACCCTCAACCCCATATAGCATATCATAAGGGGATCTAACATAACCTGCCTACTAATAACATGCAAATATATAACATATAGATATATGAATTATAGTTGTGCTAAGTAACTGGCCAAGGAACACACGGGGGTCTGCTAATTGGGTCTAATCCAGGCATGGTTATGCATGCTAAAGCTTAGTATAAAACAAATAGAATAGTTGAATGCATGTGAAAACTCAGAACTCACATCTAAGGATGTACTCTCTTACATGAAACCCAACTAGTATCTATTGCTTACCTACAAACATAAGATTCCTGTAGGTATAAGGAGACATAAAATGTATGCAGTGAGCAAGAAAACCCAGGACAGAACAGAGGTATGGGTTGTAACACCCACTTTTCAGAAATGAGGATAATTTTGAAATTTTATAATTATAATCATTTAATAATGATATTTAAATCATATTATGATTTTTGGTAATTTTTAATCAATTTAAAATTAGTTAAAATATTGAATTGTGATTTTGATGGTTAACTAGTTAAACCCTAGTTTTGTTAAGCCTAGAGTCTAACCATGACCAAGGGAGCCTAGTCATGTGATTAAAATATCATATTACTATTTTAGCCTAGGGGTATTTTGGTCATTTTTGCTTTTAATGAAAATAAATTTTGTTTAATTAAATATTGTGCTAATCTTTTAGTTAAGCCTTAACCTAGAAGTTTAACCTAATCTAGATTAGTCATGAGGTTAGAATCATGGTTAGAACATTCCTACTAAGTGCCAAGGTTAGTAATATCTAGATATTATTGTAGTAGGATATTTTCCTTAAGATATTTGTAAAAAATAAAGCCTTAGGACTAAATTGAACCAATAGAAGGACTTAAAATTGGGGGGAGAAGCCTTAACCACCCATCTACATCTAAACCTAACCCTAACTCCTATTGTGGCAGCCACAAGTAGTAAATCCCCCTCCTATAAAGTATCATCTAGTAGCCTTTGCCTCTTTTTGATACCTAAAAAGAACCCTAATTTGTTCTTCTCTAAACTTCTCCCATTTAATCTAAATTGAGTCCAAATTGAGTCAAATCAATTACATCATCATCCCCAACAGTAGAGGAGACTTGTGGGGGCTTGCTAGCGAGGGTTTGAAGTGAATTGACCATTTCATTTGGAGAAGAACACCCTCCCTTTCTTTATTTTTCATTGAGATTTCATCTCTATAGGTAAATGCCATAAAACATATTTAAATTCTGTTTTCTTTTCATTGATGCATGCATATAGGTATACCCTAGCTGTAGAGTTAGTTTGGTGCAAAATAGTATCCATTTAGTGTCCGTATTAGACACGTATCAGTGCTCTTTATTACGTGTTTGATGAAATGTCACAAGGAACTTTTTATTGTTATTTTCAAAAACTAATTTTACAAATTTGTAGCTATATATATATATAATTTGTTGTCCCCATTCTCTGAGCATGAAAGTGTGTCGTCTTCGTGTCCAAATTCGTGTTGGACACGCTACATGATATATTGTGCACATCCCCTGCTGCTCGAGCCCTATGTAGGACACGACACGTGTCACGACCCGCCCCCACTGTGAGGGTACGAGAACGTAACGACGCCCAGCCTATGCCGCAGTGTCGGCAGTAGAACGCTGTCCTAGGTCACAACATCTAACAATATAAAGCTAAGCAGTTTATACTCCTCGAGTGTGGGTGACATAGCAGAAGTAAACTCAATCACAACTAAGGAAGAAGGAAGCACGATATGATATAGAACTCAAGGAAATACAGATGATCAGACAGTCTAAGATAACATCTCAGCAGATATCCAGAGTACAAGGTCTCAGCTAGTGAATATGAAAGAATATACAACCCAGATCTCAAAGACAGAAATAAAGTCTAACTACTAGTCTCAAGACAACATAAGTAAGATAAGGCCTAACTAAGCTAGTCTAGGCAATAGGGTAATGTCCTCAGCTAGAGCTGTCCCGTAGAAGGTATCCACACAGGCATCCTCCTCGTCCTCTGTAATATTTACAACAGGTCCAGTCAGGACAGAAGCGAGCACAGTACATCTCAACAGTTCATAGCAGGTTAGAAAATATAATCATGCAGTAAAGTAAGATATAGATACTGAAAGAAATATAGTATGTAAACAGAGAGAGAACTGTAATAGAAATATCTACTATAAGTAGAGAGCTACCAGTGACTAGTGATTTAGAGTACAAAGTCGACATGTGAACGGCTTGATTCGCACATGGCTATACTAAAGAGGCGTACATGGCTATTCTACTTTGGAATTGTTCACATGACTATTTATACTCCCCCGTACCCCCAATCAATACACAAGGATCCAGCCAGGTTATGTTATGATTCCATGCAAAGGCCTCCGAAGGGTGGTACATGGAAGTCCCATAAATGAGGATTCTGGAAAACCCAATAAATGGGATAAGGATTCAAAGAAGACTCTGTGATCATAAGAGTATATGTCACAAGTGATCAAAGAACCAATGAAGCATAGTGATACACCATGTAAGTGAAACGCACAGAATATGTAGTACCTGATGCTCCCAGAAGGGATAACATCTCAAGAAGGGATCCATATAGTACTAATCCGTGTGACCAACGTGACAGTATCAAGTAAAGTAATTTAATGCAGGAAAATAATTCTAAGCAGGATATGAAATGATCAGAGAATGTACTTGCCTGTATCTGAGTGTCTGGATGAAATATACTGTCCGAGGAGAGGTGTCTGGCTTCTAATCAGAACAGCACAGGTCACAACAAGTCCAGAATGGTAATAAGATGCACTACAATGCGTTCTACATGAATCTAGGTCAATCTAGACCAAAGTCAACTCTTGGTCAACTCTGGCCAACCCTAGAAATCAAACTAGGTAAACCAAGTCAAACCTAAGTCAAACTAGTCTATACTAGGCTAACAAGGCTATTCTAAGTCTAACAAGACTACACAAGTCTAATCTAGGCTCACTAGTTAAGCAGACACACACATAGGCCATAGGCTATATCATACCTATGCCAACCATAAATCACATGACCACATGATATTATCTATAACTAAAACAATACACATATAGCCATACCACACAATCTAATATAGAATACACATATTAACATATAGGCACCTATGTGTTTACCACACATCATATATGTCAAATACATATATATATTGATACATACACATTAATGTATTATATATGATACTTATATATATATCTCAAATACACACACACACACACACACACACACACACACACACACACACACATATATATATATATTTATATATATATATAGAGAGAGAGAGAAAGGGGGACACATGTGCTCATGTGTCAAGTGTGTGTGTGTGTCATGAGAATGAGAGTGTGTGGATAACTTGTGTGTGCAAGAGAGAGTGATACATAGTGTCAAGTGTGTGTGTGAGACATAGACATGTGAGTGCAAGAGAGTGTGAGTCATGGCATGTGTGTGTTCATGTTAGGCTAGAGGGTTCAAAGTATGGGGTTAGTGAGACATGGCAGTGGTGGGTATGTGTGATAGTGTGATACAAGGGAAACACCATGTTCTCATATTGCTTGTATGTGTCTATATGAGTGTCCTGTGGGTGGCAGGAACATGTGTGTGCCAATAGGAAATAGTGGGTTAACATATGTTTAGGAATTCACAATTGTGTATAATAGAGAGAGAGTGTAATATCAGATTGGATGTGTAATTAGCAGTGAATCTGAGGAATTTTAGTTTGATCTATTACAGTACTTCCCTTCACACATTCAACCAAAAACCCAATTTCAAAACCCAATACTAAACCACAAATCAAACCCCACATTTTAGTTTAGAAAAGGATTCAAGTAAAGTAACAAATGAATCTAAGTTACAAGCTTAGTATCTAAATAGAATGAATCAGTCATTCACAAAACTGTGTGCACATTGGTCATTAGGGATATCAGTGAAGAATCATATACAGTTAATTAACAAATCGGTGAGACCATTACAGTGAGCTAATTACTCAATATGAAATCTGGAAAAATATGGTGAACCTGGAAATCAGTCTAGGTTTAAGAAAAACTGGAAAAACTTATCACCTAATCAAACATTAATTACAGTTCCTATATAGGACTAAAACCAACCACCAATGTATCAGCTATCAGCAATTTTCGAAAACCAACCAATTATCTAATATTCCATTTACAACCAAAAAGCCAACTTCAAATGTAAACATTGAACCAATCTCAGTAAACCAATTCGAATCCATATGTGAAATATCCTATTCTCAAACCAAAATCAAATTCAAATGAAACATTAAGCTGAAATATGAACATACAATATGTGGGAACACATTTATCAGTGAAATATTACTTCAAAATAGGATTTCAAATGTTTGGGAACACTGAAATGCAATGTGTATCAGACAATATCAGTTAACAAAGAACTTAACCCCATTCGAAACCAAAAACTCACATCAAACTTATTCAAATATGTAAATCTAATTTAACATAGATAATATATCATGTTTAGGATCAATTTAACAATTAAAATCACTATTAAAACATTTTAAACTGAATCAAAATAGGGAAATAAAATATGCACTGATACACGCACAGTGCGGTGGACAGCCTCGTGCACGTGTTCACAGTGCCCGTGCACACGACACGACACGACACAGACCTCGTGGTCTGTCCGAGTGTTGACTAGGACTAAGGCTAGGACACCCTGACACATGTCCACGATACGCGTGCGTGTGATACGACACGCGTATCAGCGCAAGAAATCGACTGCTGTCGGTTCAGTGCAAAATTAATGCACTGTCTCGTGCGTGTCCAACACCACACGAGAGGCTCTGAGACTTGGAGAGCCTCGTGTCAGTGTCAGCCCTGAGCCACGTGTCAATTTTCTCGTGTCCTCGCGGCGTGTCCAGCGAGTTGTGGCCCCCGAGTAGCAGGGGACTGCTATTCGCGTGCTGTGCGTGTGGGAACAGCGTGTTCACGTGTCCATTCAGACACGACACGACACAATGGTCACCTCAGGACACAAGAAATATGTAAGCGACATCAAACCCTATTTTTCTATTCAAAAAGATTCCTAAAAATTAATCGAAATGCCCATTGGGGCATTTCATCAAACACTTGCACCACGACACTGATACGTGTCCAAATAGGACACGAGTCGGGCTCAAAATCTACGGTTACCTATTCCTACAGTTAGGTTAGGCCTAGGTCTCCCTAGATATGCAATGAAATCAGAATTCTATGGTGTGGAATGAAAGTTACCTATATGTATCAAAATCCTCAAAAAGCTCCAAAGAGAGGTGATCCTCTTGATAGCCAAACTCCTCCAATTTGCCCAAACTCTGAAATTACTCAATAACAGCAGCAAGAGGAATAAAATTAGAACCTATTGCAATTGGTTTGGGGGAAAAATGAGTTGAAATGGATTTTATAGGATTTAATGAAGATGGAGGCTCACCTCTTCCAAAACTTGTGAAATTCTAAGGAGGCTAGCCATAATTTCTAGGAGAATATTTATAGGAGGGATTCCCAATGTGGGTGTGGTGGCTGGCCAAGTAATATTAGGGTTAGGGTTTGGCATTAGCTAATGGGCTTTGGGCTTCTATGGCTATGTTATTGATTAATGGTTCAACCATAAGTCATGGCTTGTGTCATAACTATTCTAACTTGAGTCAGATGACAAAACCATAGGTTGTCCCTAGTCTAACTAGGGTTGCATGACCTAACCAAGTCCGAACTCAACTAGGGTTAGCTCCTATGTTAGTCTACCAAGGTCATTGCTAGTCAAAGTCAACCTAGTCAACCTTCATTCAAACAATTCCAAAATAAATCCCAAAAATTCCCATAAATTCAAATAAATTCTAATAAATTCAAATAACCCCAAAAATGACAAAAATACCCTAATCACAAGGCTAGGCTCTAGGTCAACCAGTCTCCAAGGTTACACTATCAAAACACCAAAATCATAAGTCATGATTTAAAATAGTTTTAAATGATTAAAAATCACCAAAATTATATCATGATTTAAATATCATTATTAAAAGACTAAAATTTCAAAATTTTAAAATTACCCTCTTCTGGAAAACTGGGTGTTACAATCCTACCCACCTTATAAAAATTTTGTCCTCGAAATTAAAATGTTCCTACTCCTTCTAGGTCAAACCCCCACAATCAAGTCTCAGAACTTAAATAAAACATACGATTAAAAAGGACGGCATACAGGGTCATGGCATACGTTGGTAGTAAAGTGTCATCTAGGTATACTAGTCATGCTAACCAAAACGGTTATAGGGTATCAAAACACACAAGCAATCTAGGGTGCTAACTATAAAGATACAGAAATAACAATCATCAAGACTGTAAGGCAGTCTACCCTCCTATATGAAAACTGGTACTTATCAAAAATAAAATAAAATAAGGATAACTACCAATTATCTATTAAGGGATACTATTCAAGAAAATTAAAATCAAAAGTTGTCACGCCCAGAACCAAAATACTGGAGAGCGGGGGAATGACTCAGCCAGCTACGTATTGCGGGTAGATGAATACCGTATAATACGATCAATGTTGTCTACGAGACGAGGGGGTGCATACTACATGAAAGTCTCCCTATGGTCACTTTACTTCTATTGTCTCAATCATTCAAACAAAAAACAGAAATAGAGAACATGTGAGATAAAGCAGTAAGGCGTCCCAAATGCTCAGTCAAAATGTTCTTGATATCTGGCTTTACAAAATACAGCCAGATGATGTAGTAAGTATACACAATTGTTAGCAGCTGCAGTCTGACTTAGTTACAATTATGCAAAAGTAGGTACAAGACAATCCGACTAACATGTCGGTGCCAAACGGCAAAGTATAAAGTAGATAACAAAACGGGCGGGGAGGTAAGAAACCCACTCGAGTCCTCCTGCGATCATCCCTCTAGTGTTGACCATCTTGGAGGTAGAAGTAAGCTGGATCCTCGGGGACTGGCTCTAAATCTGGCCATGCAAAACCAGAGAGGTTAGACCTCTAATAGCAAGTACCACAAGGAAGCACGATATGAGGAATGAAGCCAGTAACAAGAGAATATGATAATAGATCTCTGCTGTCTACTAGGACTCACACAACATCACGACACTTCGAACCAACCTCCCAACCAAACAAGGACAGAAGTTGGCCCGTCATGTCCTGACATTCTGATCATCTCAGTTAAGTAACAGAGTAGGTACAGTACACACACAAATCAATTTAAACGGCCAGGCAACTACTACGGCTTGCTATTGTGAGTCCCAAGTTATCCTGGTTTTATGCAATAAGGATTTCTCAGTTCTTACTATGCGCAAGCAAGGCTAGTTTACCCAGTCAATCAATTGCGCCATTCATGAATTAGACTAGTCCCAGCGGGATGCCCGTCGTTAATATACAATATTTAATAGATAATATAACCAGATACCGCTCCCTGCCCGTGTGCCAGGTTTGCAGTATCTGTGGGGACCAACCGGCCTGTCGGGCACTACTAGTCCCAAGAGGGCTGCCATTTAAGAATTTGGGAATCCATTCTCTCCATGCAATCATTATTTTATTTAACTTAATAGTCTCTACGTTGAGTGAAGTACCATGCCGTGGATCATGGTCATTCAGAATGAGTACTTTCGTACGGGGTACGATATGCACAACTCTACAATGATACCAGTACGGTCAGGTTGTAGGTCTTACATAGCTTAATACAACAATCAAAACTAACCACGGAGTAATCATGCCTTAACCATAAAGTACACATGCTTCTTTGGTAAGATAAATAAATAATAAATGAATTGAAGCCTGCATGTGCCTGTATGCCAATATTCGGGATTAGACAGTCGATTTCAATGGTTCATAATTAATATGAATGTGTCTCATTCATTCAATTTAATAAGACGACTAGCCAGTCTCTTAGTTCCAACTAGGAAAGCATGATCAATTATTAGTCAAGGTCACAATCATTATCAATGGTGACAAGGCATAAAAGTCAACTAATATTCAGTGGGGTCGAGTCTACAACTCTCAGGGTTTAATTCCAGTCAATCGGGGTATCTATAACTCAATTCACGACACATGGTACATCCCATGTAACAATCTATATTTAACAGAAATATTAGCATATCATGATTATATCAAGTTTTATGCCAAAAGGCGTAAGGATATAAAATGGACGTTAAATATCTAATAAGATATTAATATACAGGGCTATAGAAGATCCAGGGTAAGCAGGCTACGCTCATGTCAGCCTACGCTCAAGTCAGCCTACGCTCAAGTCAGCGTACGCTCAGGTCAAGCTACGCTCATGTCAAGCTACGCTCAAGTCAGCGTACGCTCAGGTCAGGCTACGCTCAAGTCAGCGTACGCTCAGGTCAAGCTACGCTCAAGTCAAGCTACGCTCATGTCAAGCTACGCGCAAGTCAGCGTACGCTCTGGTCAAGCTACGCTCAAGTCAAGCTACACTCAGGTCAAGCTAGCATATGGACTCCATACGACTCCTCTTCAAGGCAGCGTATGTACTCCATACGACTCCTCATCAAGGCAGCGTATGTACTCCATACGACTCCTCATCAAGGCAGCATATGTACTCCATACGACTCCTCATCAAGGCAGCGTATGTACTCCATACGACTCCTCATCAAGGCAGCGTATATACTCCATACGACTCCTCATCAAGGCAGTGTATGCAAGTCATACGCCTCCAAAAGGCAGCGTATGTAAGTCATACGCCTTCAAAAGACAGCGTATGCAAGTCAGACTGCGCTGCGCTAAAGAGCACTCACAGCTCAGTGGCGCAAGCTAAAAAGCTCGCGTACACTGCTCACTGTCTTCTCCAATCAGCAAGAACTCCATAGTTTGAACCCAAAGCTTCAAAGTTCATAACTTGGTCAAAATAAGTCCAAATCCAACTTTTCAAAGGTCAAAATTGGGTAGAATAAAATTCTCTACAACATGGAACCATCAAAACTTGAAAACAAAGAAGTTTGATAGATCAAAACCACCAAAATCCGAAAATAACTAATTTCTAGATCTACTAAAAATAAAACTTCAAAACGAAAAATGCCAAATTCTAAACTCTCTTAGAATCACAAGGAGAAGAGAATGGAACCATAAAAATGGGTCCTCATAAAGAAGCAAGATGTACTTGCCTATGGGTTTGGTAGGTAGAGAGAGTAATGAGAAAGAAGAAGAGTAATGAAGAGAGAGAAAGGAGTGGGCTTTAAATGGAAGGGGTAGTGGTAGGTGGGTTTGGTTCATGATGAACCACCATTACCCAAAAATAAACCAACCTAGGCCAAACCTAAAGTAAGCTAAAGCAGAGAATAAAAGCAGGAAGTAAAATACAGAAAATTAATTACAGGAATTTAATTAATATGAATTTAAAGAGATTTAAATACGAAACAATACATGATAAATATTAAATAAATACATTTAAGCAGTACATGTATTAAAAATACGTATTCTGGGAACGGAGAGTGACAAAAGTTAAGGAATGAAAGTCAATTGCATGGAATCCAATCACAATATGTATATATAGAGAGTGTGTTAGAGAGGAAAAAAGCTAGCATTAGGCAAACGTTATGTGGTTCGTGTGTGTATGTGTGTATGTGGACATGTTCATATGGTTAGATAGTAGGCATGTGTATAGGAGGATTTGGGTTTCAAGACAATAGCTATCAAGTTACACTACTCATGGCATATTGGTTAAACAGTCTACAAGGCACAAGCAATTTACTCATAACATGCACGGCTAACCATATATATGTATACCTATATGTATAGAGAGGTAGAGATTTAATTGCATCTACACACATTATAACATGTATACAGAACTATATATATATATATATATATATATATATATATATATATATAGCTATATGAACATAACATAGAGATGAAGGGTTAGGTTTTTATGGCAGTTGTGAACGTTAGTGTAGGGTGTCAAGTGTACATGGGTTAAAACTTGAAATGAAGGGTTCATCATTCAGCTTAGTTCAACATTACATATTAAATCTGAAATTGAACTACACATTTATAAGCAATAAAAAAATGTTAACATGTATTCAGTTTTCAAAATTTTGGAGAAATTCGAACATCAAAACTAACTCAATGTTTTCCACAACCTAACATGTAAAAGTATGAAACCTAACATTATATACCTACACACAACAATGTATACGGCTCAAACATTACTATTAAAGAAAACTGCAAATTGACTAATCACTTAGAATTCAGACTTAAAGGGTTAATATGTACACAGTCTCAAATTTGACAAATTCAACACAAAACTCAACCAATTTCTTTAAGACTTGAAATCCTGTATGTAACATATATGTGCAGTAATGTAAACAACAACTAATAACATGAAATTTAAATTTAATTTACGAATTTAATCTGGAAAACTGAGAACTAGTCACTGATACTGTCCTATATTAGAATTATTGGGATTTTGAGAAATTAACATCAACATATTAATATGCATTTAGATAGGTTGGTAATCAAGTGTAACATGCATACGTGTCAGGCAAGCATCTGTGTCCACTATATATATATATATATATATATATATATATATATATTAAGGTAATACAAGAAATAATGGTAAGAAGAAAATAATGATAAATCTGTTCTGCTTATCTGTTTAAAAGGAAGAACCATTTCGAAACCAGAGTTATAACATCAAATCTAAGTCAAGGTCTAGCAAAAAAATCACCGATTCATTGTATTAGGAAGAATTTATAGCAAGAAGTTACACTAGATTTATAATAACAGCTAAGCTACTCCTACTCCTAAGTTATTGATGCTGGAAAAGCAATTTATAATAATAGAATGGTACGATAGAGATGATATGTTTAAAAACCTTCTCAAGATACAATCTGATAACCATATATGTCTGTCCAAAATTATGTTACTCAGAGTCCTCGCCATGCCAGTAAGCAAGGCTGCGATAAACGATAGATTCCATAACTGAGGCATGCACCTCTATAATCATGTCGTCTGGAAATCTCGCTATGCCGACTAGTATAGCTGCGAGAAATTCCAAATCTCATAACCAAGATACGTACATCCGAAGTTAGGTCTCTATATTTCTGCCACACCAGCTAATATGGCTGCGATAAACTACAAGTTTCATAATCAAGCAGACGTTTTACCATCCCTATATTCCCGTCAACATATGTTATCAGAAAAATATATTAACTCAGGCCTTAAAATTCATCTCGATAGAAAAATCAAAATCAACAACGATCCAACAAAATCAAATTCAGTAATCAAGGAGTGAGAGCAACAAAACAAGGAAAATTATTCAAATTGAAGTTTAAATAAGATTCTCAAGGGTCGTCCCAGGAATCTTTCAAGGAATCCTAACTGTGATTGAGTATCTTCAAAAATATATACTAATCCTTCTGCAGGCTGTAGTGATACTCTACTTCGAATACCACTACATAAACTCGACCTGCATGGGCCACCACTAAAAACGTGTCACAACCCGCCCCCACTGTGAGGGTACGAGAACGTAACGATGCCTAGCCTACGCCGCAGTGTCGGCGGTAGAACGTTGTCCTAGGTCACAACATCTAATAATATAAAGCTAAGCAGTTTATACTCCCCGAATGGGGGTGACATAGTAGAAGTAAACTCAATCATAACTAAGGAAGAAGGAAGCACGATATGATATAGAACTCAAGAAAACACAGATGATCAGACAGTCTAAGATAACATCTCAGCAGATATCCAGAGTACAAGGTCTCAGATACTGAATATGAAAGAATATACAACCCAGATCTCAAAGACAGAAATAAAATCTAACTACTAGTCTCAAGACAACATAAGTAAGATAAGGCCTAACTAAGCTAGTGTAGGCAATAGGGTAATGTCCTCAGCTAGAGCTGTCCCGTAGAAGGTATCCACACAGGCATCCTCCTCGTCCTCTGTAATATTTTCAACAAGTCCAGACAGGACATGAGCGAGCAAAGTACATCTCAATAGTTCATAGCAGGTTAGAAAATATAATCATGCAGTAAAGTAAGATATAGATACTGAAAGAAATGCAGTATATAAACAGGGAGAGAACTGTAAAAGAAATATCTACTATAAGTAGAGAGCTACCAGTGACTAGTGATTTAGAGTACAAAGTCGACATGTGAACGGCTTGATTTGCACATGGCTATACTAAAGAGGCGTACATGGCTATTCTACTTTGGAATTGTTCACAAGACTATTTATACTCCCCCGTACCCCCAATCAATAGACAAAGATCCAACCAGGTTATGTTATGATTCCATGCAAAGGCCCCCGAAGGGTGATACATGGAAGTACCATAAATGGGGATTCTGGAAAACCAAATATATAGTATAAGGATTCAAAGAAGACTCTGTGATAATAAGAGTATATGTCACAAGTGATCAAAGAACCAATGAAGCATAATGATACGCCATGTAAGTGAAACGCACAGAACATGTAGTACCCGATGCTTCCTGAAGGGATAACATCTCAAGAAGGGATCCAAATAGTACTAATCCGTGTGACCAACGTGACAGTATCAAGTAAAGTAATTTAATGCAAGAAAATAATTCTAAGCAGGATATGAAATGATCAGAGAATATACTCATCTGTATCTGAGTGTCCGGATGAAATGCACTGTCCGAGGAGAGGTGTCTGGCTCCTAATCAGAACAACACATGTCACAACAAGTCCAAAATGGTAATAAGATGCACTACAATACGTTCTACATGAATCTAGGTCAATCTAGACCAAAGTCAACTCTTGGTCAACTCTGGTCAACCCTAGAAGTCAAACTAGGTCAACCAAGTCAAACCTAAGTCAAACTAGTCTATACTAGGCTAACAAGGCTATTCTAAGTCTAACAAGACTACACAAGTCTAATCTAGGCTCACTAGTTAAGCAGACACACACATAGGCCATAGGCTATATTATCTATAACTAAAACAATACACATATAGCCATACCACACAATCTAATATAGAATACACATATTAACATATAGGCTCCTATGTATTTACCACACAACATATATGTCAAATACATATATATATTGATACATACACATTGATGTATTATATATGATACTTATATATATATCTCAAATACATATATATATATATATATATATATATATATATATATATATATAAAAAAAAAAAAATATATATATATATATATATATATATATATATAGAGAGAGAGAGAGAGAGAGAGAGAGAGAGAGAGAAAAGGGGGACACATGTGCTCATGTGTCAAGTTTGTGTGTTTGTCATGAGAATGAGAGTGTGTGGATAACTTGTGTGTGCAAGAGAGAGTGATACATAGTGTCAAGTATGTGTGTGAGACATAGACATGTGAGTGCAAGAGAGTGTTAGTCATGGCATGTGTGTGTTCATGTTAGGCTAGAGGGTTCAAAGTGTGGGGTTAGTGAGACATGGCAGTGGTGGGTGTGTGTGATAGTGTGATACAAGGGAAACCCCATGTTCTCAGATTGCTTGTATGTGTCTATATGAGTGTCCTGTGGGTGGCAGAAACATGTGTGTGCCAATAGGAAATAGTGGGTTAACATATGTTCAGGAATTCACAATTGTGTATAATAGAGAGAGTGTAATATCAGATTGGATGTGTAATTAGCAGTGAATCTCAGGAATTTTAGTTTGATCTATGACAGTACTTCCCTTCACACATTCAACCCAAAACCCAATTTCAAAACCCAATACTCAACCACAAATCAAACCCCACATTTCAGTTTAGAAAAGGAATCAAGTAAAGTAACAAATGAATCTAAGTTACAAGCTTAGTATCTAAATAGAATGAATCAGTCATTCACAAAACTGTGTGCACATTGGTCATTAGGGATATCAGTGAAGAATCATATACAGTTAATTAACAAATTGGTGAGACCATTACAGTGAGCTAATTACTCAATATGAATTCTGGAAAAATATGGTGAACCAGGAAATCAGTCCAGGTTTAAGGTAAACTGGAAAAAGTTATCACCTAATCAAACATTAATTACAGTTCCTATATAGGACTGAAACCAACCACCAATGTATCAGCTATCAGCAATTTTTGAAAACCAACCAATTGTCTAATATTTCATTTACAACCAAAAATCCAACTTCAAATGTAAACATTGAACCAATCTCAGTAAACCAATTCGAATCCATATGTGAAATATACTATTCTCAAACCAAAATCAAATTCAAATGAAACATTAAGCTGAAATATGAACATACAATATGTGGGAACACATTTATCAGTGAAACATTACTTCAAAATAGGATTTCAAATGTTAGGGAACACTGAAATGCAATGTGTATCAGACAATATCAGTTAACAAAAAACTTAACCCCATTCGAAACCCAAAACTCACATCAAACTTATTCAAATATGTAAATCTAATTTAACATAGATAATATATCATGTTTAGGATCAATTTAACAATTAAAATCACTATTAAAACATTTAAAACCGAATCAAAATAGGGAAACAAAATATGCACTGATACACGCACAGTGCAGTGGACAGCCTCGTGCACGTGTTCACAGTACCCGTGCACACGATACGACACAGACCTCGTGGTCATGTTCCAGTGTCCACTAGGACTAGGGCTAGGGCTAGGACACCCTGACACGTGTCCACGATACGCGTGCGTGCGATACGATACGTGTATCAGTACAAGAAATCGACTGCTGTCGATTTAGTACAAAAGCGATGCACTGTCTCGTGCGTGTCCGACACGACATGAGAGGCTCTGAGACTTGGGGAGCCTCGTGTCAGTGTCAGCCCCGACCCACGTGTCAATTTTCCTGTGTCCTCGTGGTGTGTCCAGCGAGTTGTGGCCCCCGAGTAGCAGGGGACTGCTATTCGCGTGCTGTACGCGTGGGAACAACGTGTTCACGTGTCCATTCAGACACGACACAATAGTCACCCCAGGACACAAGAAATACGTAAGCAATATCAAACCCTATTTTCCTATTCAAAAAGATTCCTAAAAATTAATCGAAATGCCCATTGGGGCATTTCATCAAACACTTGCACCACGACACTGATACGTGTCGAAATTGGACACGAATCCGACTCAAAATCTAGGGTTACCTATTTCTACAGTTAGGTTAGGCCTAGGGCTTCCTAGATATGCAATAAAATCAGAATTCTATGGTGTAGAATGAAAGTTACCTATATGTATCAAAATCCTCAAAAAGCTCCAAAGAGAGGTGTTCCTCTTGATAGCCAAACTCCTCCAATTTGCCCAAACTCTAAAATTACTCAATAACAGCAGCAAGTGGAATAAAATTAGAACCTATTGCAATTGGTTTGGGGAAAAAGGAGTTGAAATGGATTTTATAGAATTTAATGAAGATAGAGGCTCACCTCTTCCAAAACTTATAAAATTCTAAGGAGGCTAGCCCTAATTTCTAGGAGAATATTTATAGGAGGATTCCCAATGTGGGTGTGGTGGCTGGCCAAGTAATGTTAGGGTCAGGGTTTGGCATTAGCTAATGGGCTTTGGGCTTCTATGGCTAAGTTATTGATTAATGGTTCAACCATAAGTCATGGCTTGTGTCATAACTATTCTAACTTGAGTCAAATGACTAAACCATAGGTTGTCCCTAGTCTAACTAGGGTTGCATGACCTAACCAAGTCTGAACTCAACTAGGGTTAGCTCCTAGGTTAGTCTACCAAGGTCATTGTTAGTCAAAGTCAACCTAGTCAACCTTCATTCAAACAATTCCAAAATAAATCCCAAAAATTCCCATAAATTCAAATAAATTCTAATAAATTCTAATAAATTCAAATAACCCCAAAAATACTCTAATCACAAGGCTAGGCTCTAGGTCAACCAGTCTCCAAGGTTACACTATCAAAACACCAAAATCAAAAGTCATGATTTAAAATAGTTTTAAATGATTAAAAATCACCAAAAATTATATCATGATTTAAATATCATTATTAAAAGACTAAAATTACAAAATTTTAAAATTACCCTCTTCTGGAAAACTGGGTATTACAACACGGCTTCGTATGACACGATTTTTGGTGGACACGAGGGGGCATACACTGACAGCATGCCCCCAAATCTTAGGTGAAATAGTTCACCACATAAGGAGAAATTGGCCCCGCACTGAATTTACACTATGAACGTGCAGTCGATGTTTCCTCTCTGTTACGCATATAACCATGCGACTCGACACACGCTGGACACGATACAGACACTTTAACATGAAGCCCTATCCTTGGCGAATATGTGTGCATAAGCTTGACTCATCTCGAGCTCTGTGTCGTGTCCAATCGGACATGAGATGGCCGCACAAGGAGTGCTTTTTACTGTTTCTGATACACTAAATTTTACATTTTTGGACACCTTCGTGTCCTGATTTCTGGACACAAATTGACATGTAGACATGCCTGGTATGTTCCTAACTCTATACACTATATATTCCTAATTAATTTCAAGTTTGGTTGTTTTGTTGGCTTTTCGAATTAAGGAATTTTGTGAAAACTGTCATTTCTGAGTTTTGAGTTCTAAATGAATTGTGAAATGATTTGGTTTTCTGTGATTCAAATGCATTTTGATGTGGTAATAAGCTCCCCAGGTTAATGTTGTTTAGATTCCTAGGTTTTTACTGTTGTGTTTGTTTTAGTTTTTAAACATTTGAATTGGGTTTTCAATTGCATATTTCTTATGAACATGTAAATTCTCAGGTTATGTAGTTCACTATTTTCTCAGTTTTTTCTTTTCTATTTGAATGCAATGCATGAATAAAGAATGCAATGCATGAATAGATACATGACTGACATTTATATATGCATAAGGAATGTAGTAATTTAATAAAATATATGAAGGTAATGAACTGAAATTGTGAGCTTGTAGGTAATGAATGAATGAATATATATTTTGTAATGTAGGCATTGAAATGTATGTATGATAATGCAATTCCCTTCACTATTTTTCAGTTTTCCTCTTCCTTCTTTCACTTCATTCTGATTTTTTCGGAGATAAGTAATGTAGGAATGTATGTAAAATATAATATAGTGTAATGATGTAGCAATGTATGCATATATAAATAATGTAATGTAATGTACTGATCAAATGCATTGGTATATATGATATGTATGCTTGTAGGTATGCATCTATGAATGAAAGTGTCCATGTATGTAATAATGTATGAATGCTAGTATGTAATAGGATATGCCCGTATCCTATTTGATGTATGCAAGTATGTATGTATTTATATATTTCTATCTATATGTTGTGTTATAGACCTAGTGTATAGTTTACCTATAGGCTTGTAGAATTGACTAGAGTTGACCAAAAGTCAACATTGAGTCAATACGTGACCAATTGACCTAGCTTTACTAGAGTTTGACTTAGTTAACTAAGATTGACTTAGTTGACCAACCCTAAAGTTGACCAATAGTTGACCATTGACCAAATTCACCCTTGACAGCCTAACTTTGACCAGTTGACCAAGATAGCCTTGTTGTTGACCTTGTTTGACTAGATGTTGACTTTGGTTGACCCAGAGTTGACCAAGTTTGACTTTGACCTAGATTGGCCTAGAAATTATGTAGATTGCATCATAATGTTCTATATTATCATTCTAGACATATCATAACCCATATTGCTCTATTTAGGATATTGTGACGCCGATGCAGACATCTGACATTATACTACTCTTTTCAAAGTGTCAGGCGAGTACATTCTTTGATAGTTCTTTCATTTACTTGTCAATTATTGTACTTCAGTTCTAGTTAGTTCTATGTGATTCTCTGTACAACATATATTGGCTTTCTGAATTCACGCATGCAACACACATACTTTACTTATCTGGCCCTACTATTCAAACCACCTATTCGCATCTTCATGTGCTGGTTGGACTTGTATTCGTCTTATGTGTTGGATTATGGATTCATTTATATTAGATTGGGCGGGGAAATACTGATTAGACATGTAGATATTTCCTACTATTCGAATTACCCCTCTGTGAATGATATTCGTACGATAGCCATCCCTCACCAGATCAGTGTTTAGTGTGTCATATTACTGTAGGAGCGTAAAAAGTGATTCACAGAATGAGTCAAAGTGATAGATCATTCCACTCAAATTGATCTACTTTACGCCGCGGAGAGGCTAAATACTTTACGCCCAAGACAAGGTTGATCACTTTACGCCTAAAGTAGGCAGGTCATTTTACGCTCGGGTCTACACCCATGATTTTATGCCAAGGACAGATCAGCCACTTTTACGCTGGACAAAGCTGTCAAGTCTCACATTTAATGCAAACTCTGACATGAAGATAGTGATGATGGCATATACCACAGATTTTGAAGGGATTTGTTCTATACAGAGACCAATGTTGTCAACGTGGACTGAGCTACTTTACGCTCACACTATGGCTTCTTTTACGCACGGAGATTATATGAGTTTTTACGCTCGAAAGTCAACGTGTGCGTAAAGTCTATTTGGGCTAATTTACGCTCAAGGTTATTCAATAACCACTTTACGCGGGAAATCTATGACAGGGCTGTTTTACGCCTAGTCCACTGCTTTACGCTCGGAGTACATTGGGGTTGTTTTACGCCCTATTCTTCTTCACCAGTTGAGAACGTGGTCTGCCTACATGGCTTTCATGCCACACATCTCGAAGAACGTGTGTACGTGTATCCTATTCTTACTGAAATGATGGGACACGTGTCAACATGTACAGACGATGACTTCAGTCGTGGGTGACAGTTGTTAGCATAAAGACAGAACTTTTGCTGAGTTTTTACGCACAGGCGCCCAAGTCTATAAATAGTCTGATTTTTTCATATAACACACACAGAGATAGGAGAAAAGACAGAGAGATTAGAACTCAGAGATTTTTGATTCTCTAGAGCATTCTTCTTCAACCTTTCTTTCAGAACATTGTGAAGCAAAGCAGAAAAGCATTCGGCCTCGCCATCAGTGCCCAAGTGCGTCGATACCTTTCTGGTGACTTAGTTCTTCCAAGTTGTTCATCTTCAAGCAGCGATCTTCATCATCATCGTATGGTCCAAGGAATAAAGTGATCATTTACATATCAGACTTCTACAACAATACTTTCCCAGAATCAAATTTGTACTTCATGTACTCTTCCTCATTTTATTTTTAAAATCCGACTTCCAGGCATTTTGTTAAGTGAAACAAAAATGGCGACTCTGCTGGGGATTCAGGGTTCGATTGAGGAAATTGGACATGAGATAAATCTTCCAGATAGTTTGAACGAGATTAAGATGTGGGGATTCAGGGTTCGATTGAGGAAATTGGGATTCAGGGTTCAATCGACATATCATCGTATTGAGCAATTGCCTCCTCGTCAGAGGAGAAGGTCGTCCCCAGCAGAGTCACCATTTTTTAAGGTAAGAGGCAGCAATCCGTCATTTTATTCTCTAGGAGATGGGATATTCACAATCTTTATCGTCGCCTTCAGGATTGGGATGATTCCATCTGCTACTTGCTGTGGTGAAAAGTCCCCGAATTGAAGAGAAACCATACTGGTTGTAACCATATGGTCATCATTAGTTAAGGCGATAGCACCGCCATTTATCAGCTCCTGGATTTTCTTCTTCAGGACAAAGAAGACTCTGGTTGTACACTTCGACCAGACTGCTTATGAAGGGATGCTCCGAACTGGGGGTGGTTCTCGCTACTCCAATGTTCAAAAATCTCGCAAAGCACAAAAAGTTTGGATTCCTAAATCCAAAACAGCTTCTGATCTCTCTGTTGCTGCTAGTGGCAAGGGAATTCTTTCCACTCCTGTCGTAGGGGCTCCCGTTTGTAACGAGGCAGTCCTTACTTCAGAGTTGCACTCAAAGTGTGACAATTTATCTTCCATTTGTAACGGTGAAGATAATCAGGTTTCACGCCCACTGCGTAAGAACCAGGTTTTACGCTCAATGGGTAAAAACCAACTTTTATGCTCAGTACATAAAGATGAGTCTCCCATTTGTAATGGGGCAGACTCTAACGATTGTGCTTCTGGATGTAAGAATCAGTCTCCCGTCGGTGACGTGGTAGACTCAAATAAATTACGCTCCTCGCGTAAAACAAAACCTCCCGTCTGTGACGTGGCAGATAACCAACTTTTACGCTTTACACGTAAAGGTAAATCTTCTGTCTTTGACAGTGTAGATAAAATTCGTAATGATGTTTTTACATATAATGTGAATGTACCTAAACGTGTGCAGTGCAAAAATGTTGTTGGTAAAGCTTCAGTTCTACACCAACAGCCTTCTTATACTGCTCTACGCAAAGTACCAAATCTACAAATTACACGTAATGAAAATGGAGTCCTTCGTGCTAAAAAAATCTCAAGATTTATGCACACAACTCCAAGCGCGTAGAAATGTACAATTTAGTTCTGCGAATACAGCCAGTAATATTCTTTATACACAGGGAACTAAACGTTTCTCCACCCCAAATGTAATAAAGATGACTACTCCCTCCACTCCTTTTGACTTATGTGAATTGCTAATGCATAAGCGTAAGAATAGACAATCTCCGGTGACATTTCCCCAAGAAAAACATCATTGTGATTATCACCAGGTTGTGATCAATTGTTGTTGTTCGGCTTCAAAACGGTCAGTTTTTGATCGATTGAGTTTTAATATTTCTCAATAACAAGTTGAAGACCAAGAACATGAGTTGTCATATGCATCAGTGAACATGGCATCTCATACTAACAGAAGACGACATCCAAGACGAAATATGTCCCAAACCCCAGGTCAGCAACAGTTCAACAGACTTCTTGATTCTTTTGAGGGAGTATATCAGAACACTCGATCAAGAAGACAAAGACAAATGCAGACTTCTGATTCAGAAGCTGGGGGTACTCAATCTTTTGAGTCTGAGACTGACAATGTCGATTCATACTTTTATACTGATCCTTCTATATCTTCAAGAGAGGTTGAATCCTATGCTGTTGGAGATGAACCAGAGACCTCGTCTGTTAATATAGAATAGCATCTCACTGTCGTTGAGCAATCACTGAAAGACGTGCTTAACATGGTGCAAAACATGCATCAGATAATATTGAATCAGCAAACTGCTCAACCGACAGTAATAGCACCAGTACCAGTAGCAGCACAAACTCAAGATAGTCAAGGGGCTGATATACCTTCGAATGTTCAGGAGCCTGCTGTTAATCAAAATTATGCTTCTCCAGATCGTATTATTCTAGAAGATGTACCATCTCTGGTAGGGATTACGGTACATCCAACAACTATTCAATCAAATGTGTTTCCGCAGACTACTGAGGCCATTCAAGCAGTGCGTGAACTCAAAGCACAGTTTAAAGTCTTGAGGCACAAGGATCAACTCCAGAGGTTAGGGATTAAACAACCTTATCCTCCTCATTAGAACAATGTACCCTTTCTACCGAAATTTAAGCCACAATCTATGGTTTTGTTCAATGGAAAAGCATCTCCCAGTCAATATATCGATTACTTTGATATTATGACTGTACATCTGCAAAAAGATGATGCTCTTTTCACTCGAGTGTTCATCGGGTGCCTGACGGGTTCGGCTTACGATTGGTATCGAAGTTTACCCGACAATTGCATTTCGTCTTTCGACAAATTTAAGGCAATGTTTCTCTTTCGCTTCTATGAAGGAGGTATGGACATGAACATGTCCTCCTTGATAGAAATCAAACAAAAATGGCAACTCTGCTGGGGATTCAGGGTTCGATTGAAGAAATTGGACATGAGATAAATCTTCCAAATAGTTCGAACCTACCATGCCAACTAACGAGCCGAAAACTTCTGCGAGAGGGTGAACTTGCAAATCCACTAACAAAAGGACAAAAGAGATCAAATTAGTTTGGGAGTTTTATGACTTTTATGCTTACTAAAAGTGAATAAAGGTCTATGAAGTCTTTATTTTACAAAGCCTCTCAGTGATTGATGAATTTTACGCTACCACATGTTAATGTGAGCGTAATATAACTTTTTACGCTGGCATGTATGAACATGAGCATAGTTAAGTTTTACGCTAGCACATTAATTGTAGGCGTAATCCAAATTTTATGCTGACACGTATAACGTGGGCGTGTTCTTTTTATCTTTTACGCTAACACATACAACGTGGGCGTATATTGTCATCTCAGTTTTCACGCTAACACGTATAACGTGGGCGCAAAAACTGAAGGTTTGGGTTATCTTTTCCTTCTTCGACGGGTTTTCCCAACCAAAGAATAGGGTTTTACCCATCATAGGCGGAGCTACGACCGGGTTGGGTTGTCGGTGTGGTATTGACGACGGAATGGGAGTTGTTGTCGGTGTGTTGTCGACCGACGACGAATCGACGGCTGGTCTCTTCCCCTTGTTGCTAGCGGTGGATGATTTCTTGGGAGCCATCGGATCAAAGTGAGGGTTTCAAAGAAAGACAGGACAAAGGAATTCAAGATTGCAAAGAGATGAGTAAAAGTGTTTTCTCTCTCCGAAGAACCCTATTTATAGGGAAATTTCAAATCGGTTCAAATTCTAGATTTTACGCCGACTGTTGGATATCCCCGCTTTTACGCGGATGGCTGTTGCGTATCCTAACTTTTACGCTGACTGGTTAAAACTCAATTTTTACGCTACTGTTCAAAGTGTTTCGAATTATGAAGACATTCGAAAACTTTGAAGGGGGTCTTGTAGGAGCGTAAAAAGTGCTTCACAGAATGAGTCAAAGTGATAGATCATTCCACTCAAATTAATCTATTTTACGCCGCAGAGAGGCTAAATACTTTACGCCCAAGACAAGGCTAATCACTTTCCGCCTAAAGTAGATAGATCATTTTACGCTCGGGTCTACACCCATGATTTTACGCCAAGTACAGATCAGCCACTTTTACGCTGGACAAAGCTGTCAAGTCTCGCATTTAATGCAAACTCTGACATGAAGATAGTGATGATGGCATATACCACAGATTTCGAAGGGGTTTGTTCTATAGAGAGACCAATGTTGTCGTTTAGTATGTGGACTGAGCTACTTTACGCTCACACTATGGCTTCTTTTACGCACGGAGATTATATGAGTTTTTACGCACGAAAGTCGACGTGTGCGTAAAGTCTATTTGGGCTACTTTACGCTCAAGGTTATTCAATAACCACTTTACATGGGAAATCTATGACAAGGCTGTTTTACGTCTAGTCCACTTCTTTACGCTCGGAGTACATTAGGGTTGTTTTACACCCTATTCTTCTTCACCAGTTGAGAACGTGGTCTGCCTACATGGCTTTTATGCTACACATCTCGAAGAACGTGTGTACGTGCACCCTATTCTTACTGAAATGATGGGACACGTGTCAACATGTACAGACGATGACTTCAGTCGTGGGTGACAGTTGTTAGCGTAAAGACGGAACTTTTATTGAGTTTTTACGTACAGGAGCCCAAGTCTATAAATAGACTGATTTTCTCATATAACACACACACAGAGACAGAAGAAAAGACAGAGAGATTAGAACTCAGAGATTTTTGATTCTCTAGTGCATTCTTCTTCAACCTTTCTTTCAGAACAGAGTGAAGCAAAGCAGGAAAGCATTCGGTCTCGCCATCAGTGCCCAAGTGCGTCGATACCTTTCTGGTGACTTAGTTCTTCCAATTTGTTCATCTTCAAGCAGCGATCTTCATCATCATCGTATGGTCCAAGTAACAAAGTGATCATTTACAGATCAGACTTCTACAGCAATACTTTTCCAGAAGCAAATTTGTACTTCTTGTACTCTTCCTCGTTTTATTTTCAAAATCCGACTTTCAGGCATTTTGTTAAGTGAAACAATTACCTACAGCCGTTTACATGTCAATCTCGATATTTTAAAACACACTTGGAGAATTAATTTGAATCATTGTTAGAACATCATGTGAATCATTATTCGCACCACCTTATTCGAATCACCTTATTAGAACAATAATTAGAAACACATTCGACTCATAATGTACTGAAATTACATTAGACTCACATTTAGATTTACACTTGACTCATATAGTACTGTCTGGACTTATATCATATTACTCTAGTTCTGCTGGATATTATTTTACAGTCTTTCTTGCCATATTTCTCCTCTTATTTGTACCGTACTTTTCTTGTACCTTAACTGTTCTTTACATCATCACTTGAATATAAACTGCCATGTTCATCAATACATCTATCTATAACTGCTTTATAGTTCTTTGTCATTTATTTGGGATTTCTAGATGAGTTGTGCTCGTTCCTGTCCTGACTGGACCTGTTAAAAATATTACAGATGTATGCTCTGAGGACACTTGCCCTAAATCCTATGGACCAGTGAAGGATTAGCTACTTTGGCCCCCGACAGTTAGCAATGATCGGGAGATTAGCTTAGCAGACTTGCATTAGTTTTCTTATTTGAACTTGTTTGTATTGATTTGAGACCTTGAGTTGTATTGAGATTGTTTGAGATTTTGTTATTATTTTAGTAGATGAGTTTGTTGTTGTTTTAATTCATTAGTTATAACTTTTGTGTTATCTTATCGTGCTTAGACTATGAATGAGTTATATCATATCTTATACTTGTCCTCCGTTCGAAGTTGAGATAATGACAAGTACATTATACATTACGTGAGTTATTGATTAGATAGTGACCTAGAACAGTGTTCAACCATCGACACTGCGGCGTAGGCTGGACGTACCCACTTTTCGTGCCTCTACACTGGTGTAGGTCGTGATACATTTTAGTGGTGGCCCTTACAGGTTAAGTTTATGTAGTGGTATTCGAACTAGAGTATCACTACAACTTGCGATAGGGTTGAGAGATAGGTTTTAAACAGAGAGGTACTCAATCACAGTTAGAAAAAATTTAGCTTCCATTCATGCCATCTACACATCTTACTGATTTGCCTTCTTTGAAATAAACTGTACTCCTTTGATTACATCGATTCCTGCTCAGTATTGGCTTTCTTATTTGATCTAACTTCAGGATGGTGAAGACACGATCACATCGCTCTGGTACAGCAGCCGCTGGAGAGGGGTCTGACACCTCTCGTCCAGTACAGCAGGATGTTGGGACTGTAGCACCTTCTGTTCCTGATCAGACAGGAACAACTGCTGCCTTTGGGGGTATGCCTCCACCTGTTCGAAGGATGACCCCAGTTATTCTTGAGGGGTTTCAACATCAGAAGCTACTTGCAGGATTGGTTGATGCTGCCCACCTGTTTTCCTTTATGGAGAGGATTTTAGAGTCCCACCAGCGACAGCGGCAGCGTCAGACTGTAGATTTCCGTCCGGGTATAGACGAGGCTCACCAGCTGGTCTGGACGACAGTAGAGATGGTGACCATCTAGGGCCAGTACAGACACATCAGTGCCATCAGAGGACGCCAGGTATCCAAGAGTTTCAGAAGATGTGTCCGAGGGATTTCCTTGGTACGGGGGAATCTACTATGCGGATAACTGGATAGAGAACATCGAAAAGATATTTCAGTTAGTAGAGATACCAGTTCGACTTCAGATAGAGGCGGCAGGCTGCCAGATGCATGACGTGGCCCATACCTGGTACCAGACAGACCCCCGAGTGGGAACCGAGGGACAGACTTGGGCAGCCTTCAAGGAGCTGTTCAAGGAGAAGTTCTTTCCAGACGTAGCACTTGGAGACATAGAGGCATAGTTTGAGAGCCTGGTTCAGGGGAACCAGATAGTCGGGGCATATGCTGGAGAGTTCTGTCATCTGGGCAGATTCATTGAGGACATGAGCGAGAAGACGAAGGCGAAGAAGTTTCGTAGAGGTTTGATCAGAGAGGTTCGGTCATTGACTAAGGGTAACCATAATGCTACCTTCGTGGAGATCTTGGAAGGAGCTATGGCGGCAGTGGACGACCTGGAGATGAAACTTAAAAAAGGTCAGGACTTTCAGGGAGCCAGTAGCAGCGAAGGCCAGGCCAAGAGGCCTTACGTACAGATTTAGCAGATACAGGCACTAGTAAGAGTACAGCAGGCACGGCATCAGCCTAGAGGCAGGACCGCAGGGTGTCGACTTGTGCTTACTACAAGAGGGCAGGGCACGTTTGGGAGACTTGTTATAGGAGGCAGAAGGTTTGCCTGTTCTGTGGATCCGCTGCTCATCAGGTTAGGGATTGCCCTACTACACCCGTATATGACAGAGCACAGGGTCAGAAAGAGGGAGTTAGGCCACCTGTAGTGCAGCACCATACCCAGAGGGGTAGAGCTTTTACGTTGGCGGTCGAGGAGACCGACGCTGCAGGTGCTGGGTTAGGAGGTTTGTCCTTCTTGTTCTTCTTCCCCATCTTTATGTGTGATTCCATTAGTACATGTCAGAATATTTTGTGATGTGCTAGATAGCGTAGTTACCCTGTTCAAGACTGTGAAATCATGACTAGTAGGATTGTGTTTTCATGTTATCTATTGACCTTGATTGTTGGGGGTTTGACCTGGAAGGGGTACGATCATATTAATTTCGAGGACAAATTTTTTTAAGGAGGGTAGACTTGTAACACCCAATTTTTAGAAATAAGGGTAATTTTGAAATTTTATAATTATAATCATTTAATAGTGATATTTAAATTATATTATAATTTTTGGTGATTCTTAATCAATTTAAAATATTGAATTGTGATTTTGATGGTTAACTAGTTAAACCCTAGTTTTGCTAAGCCTAGAGACTAACCATGACCAAGGAAGCCTAGTCATGTGATTAGAATATCATATTACTACTTTTTAGCCTAGGGGTATTTTGGTTATTTTTGACTTTTAATAAAAATAAATTTTGATTAATTAAATATTGTGCTAATCTTTTAGTTAAGCCTTAACCTAGAAGTTTAACCTAATCTAGATTAGTCTTGAGGCTAGAATCATGGTTAGAACATTCCTACTAAGTGCCAAGGTTAGTAATATCTAGATATTATTGTAGTAGGAAATTTCCCTTAACATATTTGTAAAAAAGAAAGCCTTAGGACTAAATTGAACCAATAGGAGGACTTGAAATTGGGTGGAGAAGCCTTAGCCACCCATCTACATCTAAACCTAACTCTAGTTCTTATTGTGGCAGCCACAAGTAGTAAATCCCCCTCCTATAAAGTATCATCTAGTAGCCCTTGCCTCTTTTTGATACCTAAAAAGAACCCTAATTTATTCTTCCCTAAACTTCTCCCATTTAATCCAAATTAAGTCCAAATTGAGTCAAATCAATTGTATCATCATTCCCAACAGTAGAGGAAACTTGTGGGGGCTTGCTAGCGAGGGTTTGAAATGAATTGACCATTTCATTTGGAGAAGAACACCTTCCCTTTCTTTATTTTTCATTAAGATTTCCTCTCTATAGGTAAATGCCATAAAACCTATTTAAACTCTATTTTCTTTTCATTGATGCATGCATATAGGTATACCCTAGCTGTAGAGTTAGTTTGGTGCAAAATAGTATCCATTTAGTGTCCGTATCGGACACGTATTAGTGCTATATACGTGTTAAATGAAATGTCACAAGGAACTTTTTATTGTTATTTTCAAAAACTATATAATTTTATAAATTTGTAGCTGTAAATATATGATTTGTTATCCCCATTCTCTAAGCACGAAACTGTGTCGTCTTCGTGTCCAAATTCGTGTTGGACATGATGCACGACATAATGTGCACATCCCCTGCTGTTCGAGCCCTTTGTAGGACACGACACGGCTTCGTATGACACAATTTTTTGGTGGATACGAGGGGGCATAAACTGACAGCATGCCCCCAAAATCTCAGGTGAAATGGTTCACCACACGAGAAGAAATCGGCCCCGCACTGAATTTATACTGTGCACGTGCAGTCGATATTTCCTCTCCGATACGCACATAAGCACGCGACTCAACACACGCTGGACACGATACAGACACTTTAACATGTAGCCCTATCCTTGGCGAACATGTGTGCACAAGCTTGACTCGTCTCGTGGTCTGTGTCATGTCCAATCGGACACGACATGGCCGCACGAGGAGTGTTTTTTACTGTTTCTGATACACTGAATTTTGTATATTTGGACACCTTCGTGTCCTGATTTCTGGACACGAAAGGACACGTGGACATGCCTAGTATGTTCCTAACTCTGTACACTGTATATTTCTAATTAATTTTGAGTTTGGTTGTTTTGTTGGCTTTTTGAATTAGGGAATTTTGTGAAAACTGTCATTTCTAAGTTTTGAGTTCTTAATGAATTTCGAAATGATTTCGTTTTCTGTGATTCAAATGCATTTTGATATGGCAATAAGCACCCCTGGTTAATGTTGTTTAGATTCCTAGGTTTTTACTGTTGTGTTTGTTTTAGTTTTTAAACATTTGAATTGGGTTTTCAATTGAATATTCCTTATGAACATGTAAATTCTTAGGTTATGTAGTTCACTGTTTTATCAGTTTTTCCTCTTCTATTTGAATGCAATGCATGAATGAAGAATGTAATGCCTGAATAGATACATGACTGACATTTATATATGCATAAGATATGTAGTGATTTAATGAAATATATGAAGGTAATGAACTGAAACTGTGAGCTTGTAAGTAATAAATGAATGAATATATATTTTGTAATGTAGGCATTGAAATGTGTGTATGATAATGCAATTCCCTTCACTGTTTTCCAGTTTTAATCGTCCTTCTTTTACTTCATTCCCATTTTTTCCTGAGATAAGTAATGCATGAATGTATGTAAAATATAATATAGTGTAATGATGTAGCAATGTATGCATATATGAATAATGTAATGTAATGCACTAATCAAATGCATTTGTATATATGATATGTATGCTTGTAGGTATGCATCTATGAAGATAAGTGTCTATGTATGCAATAATGTATGAATGCTAGTATGTAATAGGATATGCGTGTATCCTATTTGATGTATGCAAGTATGTATGTATTTATATATTTGTATCTATAGGTTGTGTTATAGGCCTAGTGTATAGTTTACCTATAGGCTTTTAGAATTGACTAGAGTTGACCAAAAGTCAACATTGAGTCAATATGTAACCAATTGACCTAGCTTGACTAGAGTTTGACTTAGTTGACTAAGATTGACTTAGTTGACCAACCCTAAAGTTGACCAATAGTTGATCATTGACCAAATTGACCCTTGATAGCCTAAGTTTGACCAGTTGACCAAGATAGCCTTGTTGTTGACCTAGTTTGACTTGATGTTGACTTGGGTTGACCCAGAGTTGACCAAGTTTGACTTTGACCTAGATTAGCCAAGAAATTATGTAGATTGTATTATAATGTTCTATATTATCATTCTGGACATGTCATGACCTATATTGCTCTATTTAAGATATTGTGACTCCGGTGCAGATATCTGGCATTACACTACTCTTTTCAGAGTGGCAGGCGAGTACATCTCTTATAGTTCTTTCATTTACTTGTCAATTACTATACTTCAGTTCTAGTTAGTTCTATGTGATTCTCTATTACAACACGTATTGTCTTTCTGAATTCATGCATGCAACACACATACTTTTTTTGTCTGGCCCTACTATTCGAACCACCTATTCGCATCTTCATCTGCTGGTTGGACTTGTATTCATCTTATGTATTGGATTATGGATTCATTTGTATTAGATTGGGCGGGGAAATACTGATTAGACATGTAGACATTTTCCACTCTTTGAATCACCCCTCTGTGAATGATATTCATACGATAGCCATCCCTCACCGGATCAGTGTGTGGTGTGCCATATTACTTACAGCCGTTTACATGTCGATCTCAGTATTTTAAAACACACTTGGAGAATTAATTCGAATTATTGTTAGAACATCATGTGAATCATTATTCGCACCACCTTATTCGAATCACCTTATTAGAACAATGATTAGAAACACATTCGACTCATACTGTACTGGAATTACATTAGACTCACATTGAGATTTACACTTGACTCATATAGTACTGTCTGGACTTATATCATGTTACTCTAGTTCAGCTAGATCTTATTTTACAGTCTTTCTTGCCATGTTTCTCCTCTTATTTTGTACCTTACTTTCCTTGTACCTTAACTTTTCTCTACATCATCACTTGAATATAAACTGCCATGTTCATCAATACAACTATCTATAACTGCTTTATTGTTCTCTGTCATTTACTTAGGATTTCTAGATGAGTTTTGCTCGTTCTTGTCCTGACTGGACCTGTTAAAAATATTACAGATATATGCCCTGAGGACACTTGTCCTACATGCTATGGACCAGTGAAGGATTAGCTACTTTGGCCCCCGACACTCAGCAGTGATCGGAAGATTAGCTTAGCAGACTTGCATTAGTTTTCTTATTTGAACTTTTTTGTATTGATTTGAGACCTTGAGTTGTATTGAGATTGTTTGAGATTTAGTTATTATTTTAGTAGATAAGTTTGTTATTGTTTTAATTCTTTAGTTATAAATTATGTGTTATCTTATCGTGCTTAGACTATGATTGAGTTATACCATGTCTTATACTTGTCCTCCGTTCATAGTTGAGATAATGACAAGTACATTATACATTGCGTGCGTTGTTGATTAGATAGGGACCTAGAACAGCGTTCTACCGCCATATTGCAGCGTATGCTGGACGTACACACTTCTCGTGCCCCTACACTGGGTGCGGGTCGTGACATGGGTAATGAAATATACATATGGCTTTAAAAAGGAAAATCTGAAGTAGGGATGTCTGCATTACTAACTGTGCTACTCAACTACCCAGATGTATATTGGTACACACATATGCCAAGCCTCATATGACAATTACATATGTATACCTGCTGATATCCTAGGCTGTTCTTGATGGGTTATCCCATTCAATAATTGGATTAGGATAGGCTGATAGGGTTGAAAATCATATAGAAATGTGAAGTTTTCACACTACAAATCTGGACTTAAGAGTTCACTAAATGATACAATGGAAGATATTTATGAAGGAGGCAGTGAACAATAGGACTGAACACTAATCTGGACAGGGATTGATCACTAAGCCAAGAGCCCAGGACAGAACATTAAGGAGTAGGGGACTTGTACTCAAAGTTTCCTGTGAAGGTTGAGCAGTAAACTATATGACTGCTACAGGAATTATTTGGATCTGAATGCTATAGGTTATATCATAATCTAATGATACAACTTGGACAAACTTGGGACTGGACCTGGAATCACATAGACAATATGTGGAGGTACAAGGGAAAACTTAACTGGATTGATCAATTAAATATTGAACATATGAGGAGTGGAAGGAATTCGATAGTGAAGGTATCTGAACTGGGCATTTGTTCAAGGACCCAACTAAATCTAACTTGAGGGATGGACTCATCCAAAGGGGTCTGAACCTTTAATTTGATGGGAGAAAACTGAACTAAGAACAGTCCTTCACCTGAGCCTATCTCTACCTCATGATTGTTGTAAGGAGAATAAAATAAGACATGGACTGAACTAACAAGGGACTGATCTTAATTAAGAGTATATGCCAAGTAAGGATGAATATGTACGGAAGGGGCTAATCAATTATGAGTTATCCAATCCAAACATGGATTGAACAATTAAGGTATTAGATTCAGAAGGGTTGAACATCGAACAAGAGGACTGACCTCAAATATAGATTGATACCATAGCCAAGGGGATGGTAGTACAAAATATTAAGTAGGTACAAAGGGACATGGCAGTATTCAATGGAGATGAACAAAGCATGCATCGGAGCTAAAGTAAAGGGTGGGTGTGAATGAAGGCAAGACAATGCAATATGTAGGGTATTACTCGTATTAGGGAATACAGTGAATGAATATCCAAGTGAGAGGGGTCTGAAACTTCAATCAGTAGGTAAGTGGAGTAGTTTAGAAATATAGTGAACCATAGCAATATGTGCAGGATATTAATATATGTAAGGAACCAAAATGTATGACACTTTATTACTTGTTCTTCCTGAATTCTATCACTCACTACATGCAATGGCCTGTGCATTAAGTGCACAGGTAGATAGAACGATAAAGGGGGAAAATGGTTTGGCAAGGCTAGAACTAATGAAATAATTTATCAATAGGGAGGTTGACGTTAGTGTATAGAGGACTGACCCCAAGTGGGCAGACATGTGTTTGTATGACTAAAATAAGGGGTGACAGAACAATGGGAGTGAAATAGGCAGGTCGGGTTCTGTGGACAGAACAAGTAAGCAGTAAAGAGCAAAATGAGATGGGCAGTACAAGTTCAAGTCTACTGCACAACGGCATTATTAAACCAATAATTGGTTGTACTACCAAGAGACACAGAACACCCATATACAAAAGGAATGAGACTGACATAGGAACAGAACATTGCAAGGCTGAATTATAGAGTCAGAGAATCAAAACACCCAATATTAACCCCCACATTGATGTTAACCTACCAAAACCTTCCTATTTCACTAGACAATCATAGTATAAATATAACATGGCAAAACATACCCATAATAATACATAAAACTAAAATTTAAACATTAAAGTTCTAAGAGTCATTTCACCGAACACTTGGTGTGCATATCTGATATCCTCATGATACGCACTCCAAATAGATCTAAACTTGACCAAAGCATGCCTACATGCTCTACAACACTTGCATGACCTAATCTACCAATTTTACAAACCCTATATTCCTAATTTCGTGTTTATCCCAAAATTTATACCAAAATGCAATAGAAAGAGCCCTTAAATAGGAATAGGAGCGCCTCAACACCTCTCTAATGGCACCCTAATAAAAATTGGGTCCTAAATGAATGTAGTTATATTAATAAAATGGAATGGAAGGGTTTAGAGAGCTCATACCAAAAGGAAGATGGATTCCCAATGTAAAATTCCTAGATCAAGAATCCCTCCAAGCTTCAAGGCTCCAAATCCTTCCTAGCTAGCCAATAAAGCATTTTCCTCTCCAAGGGGAAGAAAATGAAATGAATTTGGGTCAATTTGGAGAAAATTTGGGTGTAGGAGCAATTTGGGAGAAAAGCTCCAAGATTAGGGCTTGAAATAAAAATGAAAGGAGGAAAAAGATGAAGTGGGGTTTTATAAACAATTTGGGCTGCCATATGATGTTAGGGTTAGGGTTTTGGGTAAGGGGAAAGGTTCATTACACCCCTCTCTTTAGTCATGATAAGTTAGGGATTAAACCTCTCTTCCTAATTAGGTGTTTAGTCAAACCTTCTAGCTAATTCTCCGAATCTAGCTAGAGACTAAATTAAGTTCAATTAGGCTAGTCCAAATCATCTAGTTGGATGGTCATGATAAGTTAGTTTGGGTCCTCTAGGATCACTAACCACTATTCTAGTCAAAAGCTTACCATTAGTCATTTTTAAGAATAACACATATACACTATTTAATTATTTAAATAATTAACTAAAATATAAAGTTTTAATTTTGAAAATTAATTACCACTTAAGATATAATATGAGATCACACTAATAACAGTAATTAGGAAAAAGTCAAAAATACTCCTGTTCTAGGAAAGTGGTGGTTACAAACCTACCCCCTAGAAAAATTTTGTCCTCAAAATTTAAAGTTGGTCGTACTCCTTCTAAGTCAAACCCCCAACAATCAAAGTCAAGAAATTTCCATCTAATAACATGGAAGATCCTAGTCCTACTGGTCATGATTTTGCAGTCGTAAAGAGGACATTATACTATCTAGCACAGCACAAATATCCTGACAGGTACTAATACAATCACACAATAAGAAAGAAAAGAAGGACAGGAAAAGACAGACCTGCTAACCCGTCACCCGTAGCGTCGGTCTCCTCGACTGTCAGTGCAAAATCCTGCCCCTCTGGGGTATATCCCTTTGATGGTGCAGGGCATGGTGTTGTGCCACAGTGGCCTAGCTCCTCTCTCCACTTCAAGATACTCAGGTGACATCCATACTAATATCTCCCTCCACTATACTAGGGTACTACCTAAAGGGTATTTATTCTGAAGGTTGATAACCATAACCGTCTATTCAGAAATAAATTAGACAACCTAGCCCAAACGATCTATCTTGGTTGAAAATCAAGTCAACAATGAACACCAAGAATCAAATTCAACAACGAACAAGAAAAGTAGACAGAAACAGTTGGAATCGAACTTCGAGATAGTTTATAATGATATTCTAAAGGATTGTCCCAGGAATCCTCTCAAGTATTACTAACCGTGATTGAGTATCCTCTCATCTAATGTCTATTTCTTGTTTTCTATCGTAGGCTCGTAGCAGTACAACTAAGTTGTCGCACTACCCCAATATCGTACTAATGCGAATCTCGACCTGCATGGACCACCACTAAAAATGTGTCATGACCCGTACCCGGTATAGGGGCATGAGTGCGTAACATCACCCGGCCTACGTCATGGAATCGGCGGTAGAACGTTGTTCTAGGTCGCTAACTAACAACTCACACAATAATATAATGTACCTATCATAGATCTCAACTCCGAATGGTGGACAAGTATAAGGTATGGTAATACTCAATTATAGTCTAAAGCATGATAAGATATCACAAAAGTCTAAAATAACTATAACAACTCAACAAACAACAACTAAAGTAATCTCAAATACAATGTCAAAATCTTCACTTATTACAATACAAGTTCTAAACAGAAATCTAAACGAGTTCTCTAAGCTAGTCTTCTGGTCACTCCTGAGAATCGAGACCCAAAGTAGCTATCCCCTCTTCAGATCCGTAATAAGAAGGACACGTGTCCTCCAGGAAATCATATGAAAAATATATCCAGTCAGGATGGAACGAGCACATCTCATCTAGCAATCCCAAGTAAATGACAAAGACTATAACGCAGTTATAGACAGCTATATTGATGAATCATGGAAAGTTTGAGACAGGTAATGAAATAGGACAATAGTCAAACAAGGGATGTAAATATAGAGAAATATGAGAATATGGCAATGAAAACTATGAATAGAGATAACTAACTAGAACAATATGATACGAGTCCAATCTGTAAAACATGAGACAATGTGATTCTAGTACAAGTCGCTAATCCAGTGTATTTGAGATACTGTTCTTGTCATAGAAACGAGTCGCGAGTAACGAGTAACGAGTAACGAGTAAATATGGCACACCGTACACTTGGCAAGCGTACGATGGCTATCTTTCTTGTTTAGACAAGTAAATATGGCACATCGCATGCTCGGCCAAGCGACGACGGCTATCTTTTTTGTAATACGGCACATCGTACGCTCGGCCAAGCAGTGATGGCTATCTTTCTTGTAATACGACACATCGTACGCTCGGCCAAGCGGCGATGGCTATCTTTCTTGTAAGGTGGTTCTGGTTGAATATTAATGGAACTGGGGATCCCAAGGACCCTTACTTCGGTGTGCATATTGATCGATAGAAAGTTAAACAGATTTAATACATGTTCTAACCCTTCATAGGCGAAAAATAGGGTTCAAAAATTATATCTACGGTGGAAAGAAGACATGTAGTTCCTGGCAATCTCGAGCGGACGATCCCAAGATCTTTTGCACGTATTTCTTCCTCGAGTTGGACGTCGTATGGGCGATGATCTCCCAACCTTTTCTTCTTCTTGGCAGCCCTCTCTTTCTCTCCTTACGTGAATCACGAATTTAGAAAAAGCTTCAGATTTTTGATAAGTTATTTGGAGGCCAGAGAATAGAGGATATATATAGGCTATGGCAGGGACCATGTAAAGAAATTAGGGTTAGGCCTCCTAACGGATCTGGATATCTCGTGTTCATCCTGAACACACAATCCAGGCCCATTAACAATAGCTCGGTCCACTAATGAGATATTGTTGTACAACCTCCCTAATCCCAAATTATGTTTCTGGGCTCCTTTTATTATATGCTCGTTTGGCTCCCCATGTTAGGATATCGAATGTCCGTCGATCAAATTAAGTTACTGACAACTATATTGATTCGACATCCTTTATCCTTAAGTAGTACCGCTCAACTTTATTTGTCATATCGGATATAATCCAACTGTAGGGTTTACATGACAATCCTTATGAGCTCCTTAAGGGGACATCATCAACTCGATGTATCGGTACATGGATTCCATTTATAATCAATAACCCATCATATATACAATGTTATGACCCAATTCATAGAGGTTGTTGACCCATAATAAACCTCACTCTTTCATGAGTCAAAATAATGCACACTACATATACATATCTGTTATTATATCCGGATTAAGAGCACAAGCAACCATAATAACAGAGGTGTTTGTTCACTTATGTAGTCAGTACAAAGAGAACAACCTCAAGTGGTCATGTTTAATACACACAAAGTATACTAGTGTAAACTTATAGTCAAGATAGACTAATACCAGATTATACTACAACCTTTCCAATAGATTATCCAAGTCCATCTAGGTTGTGAACTATTTATATACTCCATAGGAAACTGATAATAAGATCTTCTGTGTGACACCACACACCATATTATCTACAATATAGAATATCAAACATTTGCATTAACACTTGCAACAAATACAACATGCAAATATTTGCCCATATGATTCTTATTCAAAATTTAAGGAAATAAGGTTACTACAAAAGTGATGCTTTTAGTATATAATCTTAACAATCTCCCACTTATACTCAAAGCATTGCTTTTCAGTATACTGTGTTACAAATCTCCCACTTATACTCAAAGCCATGTTGCTACACGTCTGACTCCCATTCCCTCAACATGACTATCAAAAGCCTTAGCTGGTAAGCTCTTTGTAAAGGGATCAGCTAGGTTGTCGGCAGATGCTATCTTGATCACAACAACTTTTCGTTTCTTTAAGAAATCTCGTATTTGGTGGTACTTGCGCTCAATATATTTACGAATCTTATGGGCTCGTGGTTCCTTCGAGTTTGTAACTGCACCACTATTATCACAATAAAGTGTAATAGACTTAGGCAAACTAAGTACCACATCCAAGTCCAACAGAAAGTTTCTAAGCCAAACCGCTTCTTTGGCTGCCTTAGAGGCTGCCACATACTCGACTTCCATGGTAGAATCAGCAATACATTTTTGCTTGATACTCCACCACACAATGGCTCCACCTTCCAAAGTAAACACATAACCTGAGGTAGATTTCCTGGAATCCCTATCTGACTGAAAATCTGAGTCTGTATACCCCAAGGGAACTAAACTATATGCCTGGTAAACTAGCATATACTCTTTAGTCCTTTTCAGGTACTTTAAAATATGCTTTACGGCAGTCCGGTGCTCTTGTCCTCGGTTAGATTGATATCTGCTGACCATGCTTACGGCAAAGCAGATGTCTAGTCTCGTACATAGCATTGCATACATTAAGCTTCCTACTGTTAAAGCATAAGGAACTACTTTCGTGTTCTCTATCTCTTTAGGTGTCCTCGGGCACTACTCCTTTGATAGAGCAATTCCATGTCTAAAAGGGATGAAACCTTTATTAGAATTTTGTATACTAAAACGAGTTAGTACAGTATTGATATAGGAAGCTTGGGATAAGCCTAACATCCTTTTCTTGAGATCTCGTAGAACTTTGATCCCAAGGATATAACCTACTTCTCCCAAGTCCTTCATATAAAACTGTTTGGATAACCATACCCTTACATCAGACAACACCTTCACATTATTTCCAATGAGCAAGATGCCATCCACATAAAGTACTAGGAACACCACCACATTTCTGTCATACTTTCTGTATACACATGATTCATCCTGACACTGATCAAATCCATAGGATTTTATCACCTGATCAAAATATATGTTCTAAAATCTGGAAGCTTGCTTAAGTCCATAAATTGACTTCTTGAGCTTACATACAAGATGCTCTTGGCCCTTTTCAATGAACCCGTCTAGTTGCTTCATATAGATGTCTTACTCAAGACTTCTACTAAGGAAAGCTATCTTGACATCCATTTGCCAAATCTCATAATCGATATGAGCTGCAATAGATAAAAGAATCCGGATAGACTTAAGCATGGCTACTGGAGAAAAGGTTTTCTCATAATCGATACCCTCTCTTTGAGTAAAACCTTTTACTACAAGCTGAGCTTTAAAGGTTTCAACCTTACCGTATGATCCTTTTTTCTCTTATAGACTCACTTGCATCCAATGGATTTTATACCAATGGGTGGTTCTACAAGCTCCCAGACATGATTAGAATCCATAGATTCTATTTCAGATAACATTGCATTTTGCCAAGACTCTGTATCTTTATCTTGGAGTGCTTCATTATAGGTACAGGGATCATAATCTTGTTCATCAGGGATGAAGTCTGACGACTCTCCCAAGAACGTATATCTATCAGGCTGTATCACAACCCTCCCACTACGATGAGGCACTATCGGTTGTGGTGTAATATTTATGACACGTTGTGTAGTTATTTTTGGTTCATTCTCTTATACTGTTGGTACTGAAGTACTTGGTATCTCACCTCTCAGTTCTTCTAGAACAAATCTACTTGTGGGTTTATGGTTCATCATATAGTCTTCCTCTAAGAATCGGTCATTGGTGCTAATAAAGACCTTCTGATCCTTAGGACTATAAAATGAACCTCCTTTCGTTCCTCTTGTATAGCCTACAAACAAGCGTACTTCTGTACGAGATTCCATCTTATCTGCTTTTCTATTCAGCACATGTGTTGGACTACCCCAAATGCGAACATGTTTCAGACTAGGCTTACGCCCAATTCACAGCTCTGTGGTAGTAAGAGGTACTGACTTAGAAGGAACCAAGTTCAAAATTTATGCTGCAGTCTCTAAGGCATATCCCCAAAATGAATCTGGTAAATCTGAATAACTCATCATTGATCTAACCATCTCCATAAGAGTTCTATTCTTTCTTTCGGCTACACCATTGTGCTGGGGCATTCCAGGTGCAGTCAATTGGAATGTAATCCCAGACTCTGATAAATAATCCCTAAACTCTCCAAAGAGGTACTCGCCACCATGATCTGATCGTAATGACTTGATACATTTTCTATGACATTTTTCCGTTTCAGCCTTGTACTCTTTAAATTTCTCAAAGCACTCAGACTTACGGCACATCAAATAAATGTATCCAAACCTTGAATAATAGTCAATAAATGTGACAAAATATTCAAATCCACCTCTAGCTTGGATAGTCATGGGTCCACACAAATCAGAATGAACCAAATCCAACACATCTTTGTCCCTATACCCCCTTTGTCGTAAAAGGCCTTTTGATCACTTTACCTTTCAAGCAGGATTTACAGACTGGTAGTGCCTCCACTTCCAATGAACTCAAAGGTCCATCTTCAACTAGTCTTTGAATCCTTCTTAGGTTAATATGCCCTAATCGCAAGTGCTAAAGATATGTTTGGTTCATACAAGAAAGTTCTTTTCTCTTATTTAAGTTAGATGACATATTATTCATTTTTATAAGTTGCATTGTGGGCGAAACAGGATTAATGACATACAGGTTATCAACCAATGCACCAAAACAGATAAAATGTTTATTCTTTCTAATAACAATATTGTCATTAAAATAAACTGAATATCTATCCTTAACTAATATAGAAACAGAAACTAAATTCCTTCTAAGTGAAGGTGCATAAAGACAATCTCTCAATGTCAAAGACTTATTTCTATAAAAAGATAAAGTAACATCTCCTAATGCAACGACCGGTACTTTTGTAGCATCACCCATGAACAAGCATCTCTCTCCATCACTGTGCCGTCTGGTTTCCTGGAACCCCTGTAATGTATTACAGACATGATTAGTGTCTCATGTATCTACATACCAGGTATCGGTAGATAACACCACTAAACATATTTCAAATACAAGTAAATGTGATATAACTTCTTTGTTCCCTTGTTTGAGAAGTGGACAATCAGTCTTCCAATGTCCCGATCCTTTATACTTGAAACATTTACCTTTCAGCTTTTTCACCGCGCCTTGAGGTCTCATGCCCTTTTTTGCTGAGTTTGCCTGTTTCTGAATGTTATTCTTCTTCTTACCGCCTTTTGGCTTAGAAGTAGAAGCCTTTTCACAAACAAAAATATGACTACTCTGCCTAAAGAGAGATTCTGCATCCTGTAGCTCTTTTGCAAGTTCTGCCAAACTATACAACCTTTTGTTCATATTGTAATTAAGGCAAAAATTGTCAAAACTTTTAGGCAGAGTCCCAAGAATGATATTGACTTGGGATTCTCCATCGAGTTTACCTCCAATGACCTCCATCTCATTCAGATGATCCATCATCTTGAGAACATGATCCCTTACTGGTGTACCCTCAGCCATTTTGTATTCATCAAACACTTCATAGCAAATTGCCTAGCTGCTCTACTCTGATGTCTGAAGAGTTCCTTGAGGTTATACATCATGTCATAAGTTGTGACCATGGCCTGATGCTGATATTACAGTACATTTGACATAGATGCCAGAATGTAACACCGTGCCATCTCATCTGCCTTTTTCCACTTCTTATAAGCCTTTTTGGCCTCTTCATCAGAGTTAACAACAGGCTTTGGTGGGCATTCCTCAACTAGTATATATTTGTACTCCTCAACAGTCAAGACAATGTCCAGATTATGTTTCCAGTCAATATAATTAGGTCCAGTAAGTTTGTTTTCTTTAAGAACCACCATAAGTGGACTAAAAGAACCCATTTTTGAAATCCTGAGAATCACATAAATAAAAATTATGTAGGACAAAAACGTTTTGAATTAATTAAATAAAAATTTACCAACACCTTGAACATCATGAATTTAGCATGCCACAATAGTGTGGACGTATACAAATTCAACTTTGTTCAAGTAGGTACTACCTATTAATTTTACTATCATATCAACATAACTTTATGACAAATAAAACTAATATGTTGGTCTTACTCTGGTCATACAAATAATAGCATTGACTATGATGGGGAGGATACCGTTATTTGTATCTAAGTGTATACCATTACTTAATACTAAGTCCATTACATTGTAGTGAGTTCCTTCAGATGGAGAAGTGAACACATACTAGGCAACTTTCTACAATTATCCCTAAGGAAGTTTGTACTGGTGATCCATAATTATACTCATCCGATATGGAGGAGGGCACTAAAGCCAACGTACAAGAATATTTACATCACCTACAAACCAGTAACGGAGACCATATGATTTATACTAAACAAATATGCTCTCCCACTTAGTTATTTAACAATAAGGGTTTCTACTAGTTGATATTATGTCCATGTTGTCTATTATTAATATAGGATTAGTTTTTCAAAAAAAATCCATATAGTAATAAACATGCATAATCAGAAAAAGCAAAATAACAACAAATAAGAGAAAAATATCCAACTATTATGGTTATCTTTCCTGCTCCGTCCTCAACTATCCGAACCCAAAATCTGGCGCTGCATAGAAAATCATCTGTCTGCCTCTAGACTGCTTAAAACTAGCATCTCGTCTGGCGTCAGAAATAGCCGCCACCTCCATCACGATTGATCAAAAAAATTAGAATTACATCAATCCTATGCATCCCGAAGGAGTTCGCACATAATCCAGATTTAAAAATTAAAATAATAAGCACGATCAACCCTCGTACTTTTAATTACATCCATAGCAACAACAACATCCACGACATGTCTGTGGTTTAAACAACACAATCAAAAATATGCATTGGACCATAATAGTTGGATCTAAGATGTTTGTAAAACCGAGTTAGAAAAGATCTACATCTACCGACTATTATACAGCATATATTTTATTGGACAACATGGACGTGTCAATCAATACGCAGATCCAATGTGGCTCTAATACCAATTGATGGAACTGGGGACTCCCAGGACCCTTACTTTGGTGTGAATATTGATCGATAGAAAGTTAAACAGATTTAATACGTGTTCTAACCCTTCATAGGCAAAAACTTGGGTTCACGAATTATACCTATAGTAGGAAGAAGACAAGTAGTTCCTGATAATATCGAGCGGACGACCCCAAGATCTTTTGTACGTATTCCTTCCTCGAGTTGGACATCGTGTGGACGACGATCTCCTAACCTTTTCTTCTCCTTGGCAGCCCTATCTTTCTCTCCTTACGTGAATTATGAATTTAGAGAAAGCTTCAGATTTTTGATCAGTCATTTGGCGGCCAGAGAATAGAGGATATATATAGGCTGTGGCAGGGACCATGAGTAAAAATTAGGCTTAGGCCTCCTAACGAATCTGGATATCCTGTGTTCAGCCCGAACACACAATCCAGGCCCATTAACAATAGCTCGATCCACTAATGAGCTATTGTTGCACTACCTCCCTAATCCTAAATTATGTTTGTGGGCTCCTTTTATTATATGCTCGTTTGGCTCCCCATGTTAAGATATCGAATGTCCGTCGATCAAATTAAGTTACTGACAACTATATTAATTCGACATCTTTTATCCTTAACTAGCACCGCTCAACTTTATTTATTATGTCGGATATTATCCTCCTGTAGGGTTTACATAAAAATCCGTATGAGCTCCTTATGGAGACATCATCAACCCGATGTATCGGGACATGGATTCTATTTATAATCAACAACCCATCATATATACAATGTTATTACCCAATTCATAGAGGTTGTTGACCCATAATGAATCTCACTCTTTCATGAGTCAAAGTAATACACACTGCATATACATGTCTGTTATTATATATGAATTAAGAGCACAAGCATCCATAATAACTGAGGTGTTTGTTCACTTATGTAGTCAGTACAAAGAGAACAACCTCAAGTGGTCATGTTCAATACACACAAAGTGTACTAGTGTAAACCTATAGTCAAGATAGACTAATACCAGATGACACTTCAACCTTTCCAATAGATTGTCCAAGTCCATCTAGGTTGTGAACTATTTATATACTCCATAGGGAACTGATAATAAGATCTTATGTGTGACACCACACACCATATTATCTATAATATAAAATATCAGACATTTGCATTAACACTTGCAACAAATATAATATGCAAACATTTGCCCATATGATTCTCATTCAAAATTTAAGGGAATATGGTTACTACACAAGTGATGCTTTTAATATATAACCCTAACAAATACGGCACGTCGCATACCGGGCCCAGCTGCGAAGACTATCTTGCTTGTAGTGATCATTCTTGTATGAATTGAACACTTAGTACTTGTAGGTGTTTCGAGTAGATAGTTCTTGTGAGTGGTTTGAGTAATAGAGGCTATATGAGTAAAATACATGTGTTATAAGTGAATGAATCCAGAATACTAATACTAGTTGTGACAGGAATACCAATACGTGTTGTGACAAAGAATCAAATAGAACTATACTAGAACTGAATCACAGTAATCATCAAATAAATGAAAGAACTATCAGAGAATGTACTCGCCTATCGTCCAGAACGGTAAGTGAGGATCGATGCCCAAAGTAGTGCCACACAAACCTATATATGAGGTATACATGGTTACTTATTGTTCTAGAGTAAACAGCGTATGTAAAATGCATTACTACATGCTGCTAGGCTATCTCTAGTTCAAAAGTCCACTATTAGTCAACTTAAGTCAACTATAGCTAAATAGTCAACATGGTCAATTGGCCTAATCTAAGGTTTAGGCCATGATAGCTATCAAGATGTTTGGCAACTGGGTATAAATCAATTCAACCTAAATTATATATATATATATATATATATATATATATATATATATATATATATATATATATATATATATATATATATATATATCAGGGCGCCTCCGTTCTCCACCTTGACTCCGGAGTGGCCTTCGGCCGCGCCGTCGTCCCTCTGGGGCTGCCGTACCACTTGGATGGTAGTTCCCCTCATCACGTTTTGATCTTCTTGTCGCCTTAGGTTTCCATGACCTCTCGCACGTTTGCAGAGGTGGTGGGCGGCCAGGCTCCTACGTCTGCGCCACTCATTCCCCCTCGATCAGTTTCTTCCTTCAAGGGTGCTCCCTCGATCTCCTTTACCGAGGAGGAGGAATCCGCTCTGGCGTCTCTTCTACGTTTTGCTTTGGTGGAAAAGTTTTCACAATATCGTCCTACAATTGAAAAGATCCGCAAAGCCCTAGCGGAGTTTACTTTTGATGGATCTATTACTGCTGGTCTTATTGATTCGAAACATATCCTCATACGTCCCTTCTGTGAATCAGATTATCTTCGTCTCCTTGCGAAGGACACGTGGTATATTGTGCGTGCTCCCATGAGAATCTTCAAATAGGATCCAGACTTCTCGCCGTCACATGAATCACCAATAGTTCCGGTCTGGATTAATCTGCCCAATCTCCCTCATCATCTCTACGCGAAGGAAGCTTTATTTGCGATAGCGAGTGCCATAGGGCATCCTCTTAAAATTGACAAAGCCACGGCTGATTTGTCTCGTCCAAGCCTTGCTAGGGTTTTCATTAAAGTTGATGCTTCGAAGTCTCTTCGGCAGAAAATCCATATTAATATGCTGCGTAATAGGAGTTTTTGGCAACATATAGAATATGAGTCCTCTCCATTATATTTCTCTTATTGTCGCCATCAAGGACATTCCATGGAATCATGTAAAAGAAAACAAAAACAAAAAAGAAAAGAAGTTGCAATGCCGAAGGAATGACAGGGTCTAGTTACTCGTATATTGCCTAGAGGAGCGCGTGAGGAGATTGGGGAGCCGTCCAATCATACTCTGCCTGCAACAGAGGCTATTACTAAGCCTCCAATACAAGAGCTGAGAGCTGATAATTATGAATCCACGCAAAGTGGTAGCCGTCATATTGACGACACTCATGAGCACCCGCCAATCCATGCAAACAATACTCAAGCGGCCCCGGATATTGTGCCAGTCATTAATTCTCCTTCCTTACCACCAGATCCTTCCACTCGAGTTGATGAGACAACTTCCACTCCCGATCAAACTGACCCTCCCAGCCCGCGTGATGATGAAGCTCTTCCCAATCCTGAGGGATCAGAACCTGATCACCAGGAGAAAGTTAGTACGGAGGTTGAAGAGGAAGAAATCGTAGGTCGCGCTTGGGCGGACATTGCTGAAGAAGAAGACGCTCGGCAGGAGAGTGCTCAGAGAAATAAAGAAGAAGAGACGGTGGTCCGACCACCACAGTCGATGCGTAAGAAGAAACCCCCACCTCCTCCTTCGAACAGAATCCTCCGCTCAGGGATTAGCACTATAGCTGGTACTCAAAAACAAACCCTTAATGATTAATTTTCTTATTTGGAATGTGCGTGGGGTTGCTAATAAAATGACTGTTAAAAGAACCAAAAACTTACTTCGGATCAACAAGATCCAATTCCTTGCAATTATAGGGCCAAAAGTTACAAAGGATCAATTACTAGCTTTCCAAATAAAACTGGGTTGTAATCAATCTCTTTCAAATGAGCGTGGGAACATTTGGCTATTCACAAGAGCTGGCTCATCAATGACTCTGGTGGACTCCTTCGACCAGGCTCTGTCCGTAAGGTTATTCAATAATATATTACCTACTGAAGTTATCTTGTCTATTATGTACGGACACAACACTAAAGAAAGAAGAGCAGAGATGTGGACGAGGTTGTAGCATATCCAAACCAGTAATTCCCTTCCTTGGGCTGTAGGAGGCGACTTCAACGCAGTTAGATGCACGAAAGAGAAGATAGGTGGCCTTAACCCGAGTCAGCAATCCATAAATGAGTTTAACGACTTCATTATGACTACGGGTCTTTCTGAGTTGCCATATACGGGGAGCAAATTCACCTGGATCAAATCAGAGGGGGACAAGCAAGGGTCCAGGTTAGATCATATGTTGATGGATAAGGACTGGTGGGCTATGCTTCCGCTCTCGATTGAAGAACACCTCAATCGTAATGAGTCGGATCACTCCCCTTTACTCCTCAAATTCAAATCAGCGAGCGCGGGAGGGAGACGTGCTTTCAGATTTCTAGACTTCTGGGTATCGCATGAGGAATTCTTGCAAATTGTTGAGAAAGCTTGGCACTCGGTGGATCATGTCAATGCATTGGTTCGGGTGGCTGACAGATTGGTGTCCTGCAGGAAAGCATTGTCGACCTGGAGTCATGCCACTTTCGGGGATATTTTTTAGGAAGTGAAAGCGGCTGAAGACGGAGTTCTGGCAGCAGAAATTGTTTATGAACAAGATAGTTCAGACATAAACAGGGAAGGTCTTCATAAAGTAAGAGCTATTTTAAAACAAAGGCTCTCATATGAGGACTCATTTTGGAGACAAAAGGCGAGAATGCGATGGGATTTAGAGGGTGATCGGAACACGGCTTATTTTCATGAATGTATCAACAGCAAACGAAGGAAGCTTCGTATCCATTTTATCAAGGCAGAAGATGGATCGAATCTTTTTAAGCTTAAAGATCTTCAGGCTTCAGCCAATGAATATTTTGCTAATCAGTATTTGAGCTCGTGTCCGGTGCACGATGAAGACTTACTGTCATGCATTCCTTCATTGGTCAATGAAGAGGACAACAGTTTATTAACAATCGCCCCAACCAAGGAAGAACTTCTTTTGATAATCAAAGGCATCGACTCTAAGAGTGTGGGGGGTCCTGATGGCTTCACGGCTCGGTTCTTCATTGCGGCTTGGCAAATCATCGAAGGAGACATCATGGAGGCGGTTCAATTTTTCATGGATGGATTTGCTTTACCCAGAGCTATTTCAAGTACATCTCTTATTCTCATTCTGAAGGTTAAGCATCCGTTGTCTTGGTCGGATTTTAGACCTATTAGCTTGTGTACTGTAATGAACAAAATTAGTTCCAAGCTATTGGCTAATCGACTAGCGACCATCCTTCCCTGGATCATCTCTCCTGAATAATGTGGGTTTGTTAGGGGGAGGGAGATTGTGGATAATATCATCCTAGCACAGGAGATGATGAGCATGATGAAGATCAAAAACAGGGGAGGCAATGTGGCGATCAAATTAGACATAGCCAAAGCTTGTGATCGGTTGGATTGGTGCTTCTTAATGCAGGTTATGAGGAAATTTGGGTTTAGTGAAAATTGGATCAACATGGTGTTTAGATTACTTAATAATGTTTGGTATTCGACAGTGATTAATGGGGAATCATCGGGACTCTTTCATGGCTTTCGAGAGGTTCGTCAAGGAGATCCCCTACCTCCGGCATTGTTCATCATTGCTGCGGAGGTGTTATCCCGAAGTCTCAAGACTCTGCTCGACATTCCTTTATTTTATCACTTTTATTCACCTAGTGGCTGTCCGGCTGTGACGCACCTGGCGTATGCAGATGATGTATTAATTTTTGCTACTGGAGATGTTGGCTCTATTCGTGCTTTGAAGGACATGCTATCTAGATATGAAAAAGCTTATGGTCAATTGATTAATCTGCGTAAATCATCTCTATACGTTCATCCAATATTCCCTGTTACTAGAGCGGTTGAGTTGCGGGAGATTACGGGATTTTAGTTTTCTAATCCCCCTTTTTTGTACTTGGGATGTCCTTTTATGTCAGGAAGAAAGAATGCTGGTATGTTTGAAGAGCTTATATCAAAAATCAGAAATAGAATTGAAGGATGGCAGCAAAGGCTATTATCATATGGAGGTAAGCTCGTTCTTCTCAAATCTGTTCTTACTTCTATCCCAATATACACATTCGCTGCGTGCAATCTGCCGAGAGCAGTTATCAAGCAACTCGAGAATATGTTCTCTCGATTTTTCTGGGGATCTCAAGATGGCATGTATAAGCATTCTTGGCTTGGATGGCATAAGATGGCTAAGCCATATGATAAAGCAGGTCTTGGGCTTCATAGCATGGATGAAGTAATCAATTCATTCTCTGCTAAATTATAGTAGAAACTCAAATCTCAGGAGAGCCTTTGGACGTCTTTCTTCCAAGTAAAATACTGCAAGTTTGCTAGTCTTGATACTGTCCAAGCTAACTCCAATGCGTCTCCTATTTGAAAGAGGTTGCTTCATGGTAGGCGTCTTGCTAATCATCTCATCATTAGTGATCCCAATGATCAGGACAAATGGCGATGGAGCCCATCAAGGAGTGGTATGTTTTCAGTCTCCTCGGCTTATATACATACCAGAGTTTCTCACACTCGTCATCCAGATTTTACACATGTTTGGAATACTTGTATTCCGATAAAATGGTTAGTTCTTGCTTTGCATATTCTACATGACAGGCTTCCAACTGATGATAACGTCCAATTATTAGGTTATCAATTGGCTTCACAATGTCACTGTTGTATCAAGCCTGCACAGGAAACCATTGTGCACATATTTTCAGATGGGGATTTAGCTCATATGGTCTGGAAGCTACTGCAAAATGAATTCTCGATGAGATGCGCTGGTCCGATGCTCTGTAGGCTCAGAAGATGGTGGAGACGGCCGTTGATTCATTTAAAGGAGATCGTGGTAGGAGCTACATTGTGGGCTATATGGAAAAACAGAAACAAGTGGCGTTATGAGGGGTACAAATTCACAGATAACCAAGTTCTCATTGAAATCAAAGATAGGTTCGAAAGGCTATGGTTAGATGTAATCATGTGAAGACTCTCCCTTCATTTTTGGCTTAGTGTTCTTGATGTATTTTGGGCTTTATTTCCCAACTTGTATCCTGAGTTGGCACTCAATGTTCATGAATAAAATTCTAGTTTTCGTTTATATATATATAAAAAGAAGTATATATATATATATATATATATATATATATATATATATATATACATGTGTCTAGATTATTACCTATCCATTGTTACCCCACCCTCAACCTCATATACCATATCACAAGGGGATCTAACATAACCTGCCTACAGATAACATACATATATATAACATATAGATATCTGAATTATAGTTGTGCTAAGTAACTGGCCAAAGAACACATGGGGGTATTCTAATTGGGTCTGATCCAGGCATGGTTATGCATGCTAAAGCCTAGTACAAAAGAAATAGAATAGTTGAATGGATGTAAAAACTCAGAACTCACATCTAAGGATGTACTCTTTCATAAAACCTAACTGCTATCTATTGCTTACCTGTACACACAAGGTTCCTGTAGGCATAATGGAACAGGTAGTGTATGCAGTGAGCAAGAAAAACCAGGACAGAACAGAGGTATGGGTAATGAAATATACATATGGCTTTACAAATGATAATCTGAAGTAGGGATGTCTGCACTACCAACTGTTCTACTCAACTACCCAGATGTATATTGGTACACACATATACCAAGCCTCATATAACAGTTACATATGTATACCAACTGATATCCTAGACTGTTCTTGATGGGTTATCCTATTCAATAACTGGATCAAGATTGGCTGATAGGGTTGAACATCACATAGAAATATGAAGTTTGCACATTACAAATCTGGACTTAAGAGTTCACTAAATGATACAATGGAAGATATTTATGAAGGAGGCAGTGAACAATAAGACTGAACACTAATCTGGACAGGGATTGATCACTAAGCCATGAGCCCAGGACAGAATACTAAGGAGCAGAGGAGTTGTACTCAAAGTTTCCTGTGAAGGTTGAGCAGTAAACTATATGAATGCTACAGGAATTATCTGAAACTGAATGCTATAGGTTATATGCTAATCTACTGATACAACATAGAGTAACAGGGGACTGGACCTGGAATCACATAGACAATATGTAGAGATACAAGGGAAAACTTAACTAGATTGATCAATTAGATATTGAACATATGAGGAGTGGAAGGAATTCGATAATGAAGGTATCTGAATTGGGCATTAGTTCAAGGACCCAACTAAATCTAACTTGAGGGTTGGACTGATCCAAAGGGGTCTGAACCTTTAAGTTGATGGGGGAAGGAGAAGGAAATAAGACATGGACTGAACTCACAAGGGACTGATCCCAATTAAGAGTATATGCCATGTAAGGATAAATATGTAAAGAAGGGGCTAATCAATTGTGAGTTATCCAATCCAAACTTGGATTGAACCATTAAGGTACTAGATTCAGAAGGATTGAACATCGAACAAGGGGACTGACCTCAAATATAGATTGATACCATAGCCAAAGGGATTGTAGTATAGAATATTAAGTAGGTACAAAGGGACAGGGCAATATTTAATAGAGATGAACAAAACATGCATCAGAGCTGAAGTGAAGGCTGGGTATGAATGAAGGCAAGACAATGCAATATGCAAGGTATTACTCATATTGGGGAATGAAGTGAGTGAATATCCAAGTGAGAGTGGTCTGAAACTTCAATCAGTGGGTAAGTGCAGTAGTTTAGAAATGCAGTGAACCATACCAATGTGTGCAGGATATTAATATTTGTAAGGAACCAAAATGTATGACACTTTATTACCTGTTCTTCCTGAATTCTATCACTCACTGCATGCAATGGCCTGTGCATCAAGTGCACAAGTGGATAGAAAGATGAAGGAGAAAAATGGTTTTGCAAGGCTACAACTAATGAAATGATTTATCAATAGGGAGGTTGACATTAATGTATAGAGGACTGACCCCAAGTGGGCAGACATGTGTTTGCATGACTGAAATAAGGGATGACAGAACAATAGGAGTCAAATAGGTAGGTAGGGATTCTGTGGACAGAACAAGTATGTAGTGAAGAACAAAATGAGATGGGAAGTATAAGTTTGAGTCTACTACACAATAGAAACACTAACCCAATATTTGGTTGTACTACCAAAAGACACACTACACCCATATACAAGAGGAATGAGACAGACACGGGAATAAAACATTGCAAGGCTGAATTATAGAGTCAGTGAATCAAAACACCCAACACTAACGCCCATATTGATGGTAACCTACCAAAACCATCCAATTTCACTAGACAATCATATTATACATTAAACATGGCAAAACATACACATAATAATACATAAAACTAAAATTTAAACATTAAAATTCCTAAGAGTCTTTTTGTCGAACACTTGGTGTGCATATCCGATATCCTCGTGATACGCACTCCAAATGGATCCAAACAAGACCCAAAGTATGCCTACATGCTCTACAACACTAGCATGACCTAATCTACCACTTTTATAAACCTTAGATTCCCAATTTTGGGTTTCTCCAAATTTGTACCAAAATCCTATAAAAAAAACCCTCAAATAGGAAGAGGAGAGCCTCAACTCCTCTCTAATGGCACCCTAATGCAAATAGGGTCCAAAATGAATGTAGTTACACTAATGAAATAGAATCAAAGGGTTTAGAGAGCTCATACCAAAAGGGAGATGGATTTCCAAAGTAAAATCCCTAGATCTATAATTCCTCCAAGCTTCAAGGCTCCGAATCCTTCCTTGCTAGCCAATAGAACTTTCTCCTCTCCAAGGGGAACAAAATGAAACGAATTTGGGTCAATTTGGAGGAAATTTTAGTGTAGGAGCAATTTGGGGGAAAACCTCCTAAATTAGGGCTTGAAATAAAAATGGAAGGAGGAAGAAGATGAAGTAGGATTTTATAAACTACGTGGGCTGCCATATGATGTTAGGGTTAGGGTTTTGGGCAAGGGGAAATGACCACTATGCCCCTCTCTTTGGTCATGACAAGTTAGGGATTAAACCTCTCTTCCTAATTAAGTGTTTAGTCAAACCTTTTAGCTAATTCTCCTAATCTAGCTAGAGACTAACTAAAGTTCAATTAGGCTAGTCCAAATCATCTAGTTGGATGGTCATGCCAAGTTAGCTTAGGTCCTCTAGGATCACTAACTATTATTCTAGACAAAGACTAACCATTAGTCATTTTTAAAAATAACACATATACACTATTTAATTATTTAAATAATTAACTAATATATAAATTTTTAATTTTGAGAATTATTTACCACTCAAGATATAATATGAGACCAAACTAATAACAGTAATTAGGAAAAAGTCAAAAATACCCTTGTTCTAGGAAAGTGGTGGTTACAAACCTACCCCCTAAGAAAAATTTCAGCCTCAAAATTTAAAGTTGATCATACTCCTTCTAGGTCAAACCCCCAATAATCAAAATCAAGAAATTTTCATCTAATAACATGCAAGATCCTGGTCCTACTGGTCATGATTTTGCAATCGTAAACTGGGTTACTAAACTATCCAGCACAACACAAATATCCTGACAGGCACTAATGGAATCACACAACAAGATGGAAAAGAAGGACAGGAAAAGACAGACCTACTAACGCATCACCCGTAGCGTCGGTCTCCTCGACCGTCAGCGCAAAACCCTGCCCCTCGGGGGTATATCCCTTTGGTGGTACGGGGCATGGTGTTGCGCTACAGGTGGCCTAGTTCCTATCTCCACTTCAAGATACTCAGGTGACATCCATACTGATGTCTCCCTCCACTATACTAGGGTACCACCTATAGGGTATCTATTCTGAAGGCTGATAACCATACCCGTCTATTCAGAAATAACTGAGGCAACCTAGCCCATAAGATTTATCTTGGTTGAAAATCAAGTCAACAATGAACATCAAGAATCAAATTCAACAATGAACAAGGAAAGTAGACAGAAACAGTTGGAATCGAACTTTGAGATAGTTTATAATGAGATTCTCAAGGGTTGTCCTAAGAATATTCTCAAGCAGTCCTAACCGTGATTAAGTTTCCTCTTATCCAAAGCCTATTTCTTGTTTCCTATCGCAGGCTCGTAGAAGTACAACTAAGTCGTCGTACTACCAGGAAATTGCACTAATGCGAATCTTGACCTGCGTAGGCTACCACTAAAAATATTTCATGACTTGCACCTGGTATAGGGGCACGAGTGCGTAACAGCGCCCAGCCTACGTCGCATAATCGACGCTAGAACGTTGTTCTAGGTCGCTAACTAACAACTCACACAATGATATAATGGACCTTTCATAGATCTCAACTCTGAATGGAGGATAAGTGTAAGGTATGGTAATACTCAATAACAGTCTAAAGCACGATAAGATATCACAGAAGTCTAAAATAACTATAACAACTCAACAAACAACAAACAACAAACAAAATAATATCTAAAATAACTCAAATACAATGTCAAAATCTCCAATTATTACAACACAAGTTCTAAACAGAAATCTAAACATGTTCTCTAAACTAGTCTCCTGGTCACTCCTGAGAATCGAGACCCAAAGTAGCTGTGAGCACCCTGAATTTTGGGTTGATTTTTTTTATTTTTATTTATTTTCTGATTGATTTTAATTTCAATAAATATTTTATTCTGTTATTTATCTTTAAGTGTACTTTCCCGTGCCATTGATATTTGGAGTATCAGGGATGTTCAACTCTGGAAATCTTCTTCATGAGTTTTGGAGTGGACAGGATTACCTTCATGATGGTATATAGTGTCCCATCCAAACTTGTTCCCTTGTGCTCTTTTTTGCTTCGTAGAACATCGGGTCGATTTAGACCATTTGATTATTAATTGATTTCCCACTCTTTTCCTTGATCATTTTTAGCACGTTACCATGACTTTTAATTTGGGAGCGCAAGACCAGTCAGTTTCTTGAAACCAACTCCTCATTGATGATCTACTCGAGATGCTCGTCACCCATGACCTTCGTGTCCCACTCAGACATGTCATTTTCTGCTCCATTTGCTTCGCACAACTTTCCTGACACGTGACCCGGTTTTATTTTACCCCACGGTGTCACATTTATCTTCCAACTTGATTTGTGGGTCCCTTGTCGACCAAAACCTGTCAGCCCCAATTATGGACATGGCCCACTTTGAGCCTACTATCTGTCCGCCACTTGTATCCCATTTATTGGAATCTCCATGTGCTACTTATTTACTCATGATCATTATCACCTAATTTTAATTCAATTACTGCATAATGTCCAGTTTTGACCTAATCCGGCTCCACCGAGTCCAGCCCAGCTCCATGTTATTCTTCATCATGACACCCTCATATTTTTTTTGCCCAAAAATATCAGATATTCTTTTACCCATTTTTCCTATATTTAATAGAATTTCTGTTGAATTAAAATCCCTTTTGGAATAACCATTTCTCCATTTAAAATCATAGCTATTGATTTCCCAAACAAATCATCACCATTCATTTTCCTACACTCCCACTCAGCCAACATGGTCGGCCCTAATTTCTAGGTGGGACAACTTTTCCTCTCTCTCTCTCTCAATTATTATCACCCTCTCTCTCTCTCTCTCTTTCTATAATTTCCTATACAAAACTCCATACAACTTCAACACCAACTCCATGCAAACAGAACACCCCGACCTCCCCTCCTTCCTGGCTCGACCACCCCCTGGCCGTCCAGCTCTGCCGCACCACCGGCTATCTCCTCCTCCATCTCCTCCTCCTTTCTCTTCCATACAATCTGCCACCTTCACACCATGACACCACCATCATCTATCTAACCATCACCGCCACCCTAACAGCCATGGCGTGCCACCTTCCCGTGCCACCGTGTGCCGGCGCCTGGCCGCCCCGACGCGCACTCGGAAGCGAGCCTGGCCGCACGCAGCCCCGTGCGCCGCTGCGCGTGCACAGCGCACCAGCGGTAGGTCGGCCGCACTTAGCGCGCGTGCGAATGGCGTCGCCGCCGCCGCCGTTGGTCGCCGTAGCTCCGACGACCCCTCCATGGGTACGCCCCATCTGGCCAAAAGTTCCAATGGCGGCCACCATCCTCCGGGAAGCGCCGTCGAGGCGATTCGTGCGTTTTGCACGATGTCCCGTCGTGACGCACGCGGGATCGAGTTCGTTTTGACGCTCCATCGCAGCGACTTCGCGCACGTTTTCCCGGAGATCCGACCGTTGGATCGGCAATTTCCTTTTTCCGTCGCAATCTCGATATATCCACCTTTACTTCTGTCAATTTTCGTCCGTTAATTTTATAGTTTGATACATGAAAACCGGTCACCAAGTTGACCGTTTAAATTGTATTAAATTTGGACAGTTTTGCGGGGCCAACTTCGTCAGCTTGTATCTCCTCCACCGTAGCTCCGTTTGGCGTGCTACCAGTTCCTGTGTGAAGCTGGTATAACCCTCTTACTACCCCTCCAGTTTCGTTTCATTGTGAGCTTGTTTGATTGGTTGAATTCGACGCCAAAGTTGGCCGTCCGAATTCGTAATTTCCAACTTGTAAAATTCTATTTTTGAACACGGGACACCAGATTTCATTTCTGACACCACCATTAGACTTGTGGCATCGTTCTGGCATGTTTTTATATAAAATTTGTTAGATTTCGAGAACGTGGGCCCTGGCACGTTTTTCGGTGCAAAACGGGTCCCACATTCTGGGTCAATGGGACTTTTTGACGTCGGCTCATCGGAATCCAATTCTGGATATACCGTTGAGTTCTTATCATTATTCTAGACTCGTTGACATATAATTTGCTAGGTTTTGGTAGACATTGGATCGGACACGCATTTCGGTGCAAGTCGGATACCAATATCCGGGTCACCGTGTCATTTTGAGATCGGCTCATCGGAATCCAATTTTAAGATACCGTTGAGTTCGTATCATCATTCTGGACTCGTTGACAGGTAGTTTGCTGAGTTTTGAGAACTTTGGCTCCGGTACGCATTTTCGTGTAAATCGGAATTCCATGTTCTGGTCAACGGACCAAATTGAGATTGGGTCAACGGAATCCAATTCTGGAGATATCGTTGGGTTCGTATCGACATTCTGGTTTCGTAGACATATAATTTGTTATATTTTATTGACTTGATTTCTTGCACATTTTTCGGTGCAAAACGGCTCCGACACGGACACCGTTTTGACCCGAAATTACCTTTTTGTCCTTGTGTCCAAATTGGACCGATGGGTAGGCTATCCTAGCTAATTTGACCATTCTGGACACGTTGGCGATGTTCATTTCATCGTCCGACAATGTTTTTTGATAATTTCTCCGAGTTTAACCTTTTTATAATTAATTAATAATTAATTCTTATAATGTTCGTATTTCGAGATTAGTACAACGAAACTGAGCTCAGTCAATTCCAGTAATCTCACATCGCTGAAATTGACAAGTTGGACACGTGGATCACTATAATAAGATTATCAACCTTACCGATAATCTCCTTATCTCGATTTACGTATCGTAAGTTTCGACGTACAAATAACGAAGTACACTTTATATTAGACTAGAATTGACCATGATTGACCTAAGTTGACCAGTTGACCCAAAGTCAACTGTAAGTCAACACTTGACCTAGTTTGACTAGATTATTGATCGGAGTCGACCTAGAGTTGTTTTGACTTAGAAGAACCTAGAATAATGTAGATTGATTATAGAGATTAATTTATTACAACTTGAACACCTTGTAACCTGTATTGCTTTAAATAGGACTCTGTGGCTTCAGTGGGACCCACCTATACTTATCAGCTGTTCAGGTTATCAGGCGAGTACATTCTCTGATCATTTCATATCCTGCTTTGAATTATTTCCTGCAGTAGATTACTTTACTTGTACTGTCACGATGGTCACACGGATTGGTACTATATGGATCCCTTCTTGAGATGTTATCCTTAGGGAGCATCGGGTACTCTATGTTCTGTGCGTTTCACTTACATAGCGTATCACTATGCTTCGTTGATTCTTCGATTACTTGTGACATATACTTTTATGATCACAGAGTCTTCCTAGAATCCTTATCCCATTTATGGGACTACTATGTATCACCTTCGGGGTCTATCACCTTCGGGGTCTATCACCTTCGGGGGTTATATCACCTTCGGGGTCTACCACCCTTCGGGGGCTGTTACATAGCATCATATAACATAACCTGGCTGGATCCTTGTGTATTGATTGGGGGTACGGGGGAGTAGAATTGGACATGTAAATAATACACCAGTAGTATCTTATCAGAATCATTCCTTAGTGTCTTATCAGAATCATCCCAGGCTATTTACATGTTCATATTGTACTCTGACTCACTAGTCACTGCTAGTTCTCTTTGTATAGTAGATATTTCTATTACAGTTCTCTCTCTGATTACATACTGCTTTCTTTCAGTACATGTATCTTACTTTACTGCATGATTATATTTTCTAACCTGCTATGATCTGTTGAGATGTACTGTACTCGCTCCAGTCCTAACTGGACCTATTGATAAATTTTACAGATAGCCTGGAGGTGCCTGCTAGCCTAGAGAAGACACTTTAGAGGATGTTTAGATAGTTGTTTTATTTTGTCTGGAGTTGTATTTACTTTATGGATTACTGTATCTGTATTTGAGTTTTGAGATGTATTTCTGGGTTTATGTATCTTAGACACATAGACTTCTATCTCCTGTATTTATTTTAGATTTCATGTTTTATCTATCTTTATCATGCTCTACCCTAGATGTGATTGAGACTGTATCTGCTATGTCACCCCCATTCGGGGAGTATAAACTGCTTGGCATTATAATGTTAGATGTTGTGAACTAGGACAGCATTCTACCGCCGATACTGCGGCGTAGGCTGGGCGTTGTTACGTTCTCGTACCCAAACAGTTGGTGCGGGTCGTGACACGTTTTTAGTGGTGGCCCATGCAGGTCGAGTTTATGTAGTGGTATTCGAACTTGAGTACCACTACAGCCTGCAGTAGTATTAGGATATATTTTGAAGGTACTCAATCACAGATAGGAACCCTTGAGAGATTCCCGGGACGACCCTGGAGAATCTTATTTAATTTCGATTTGAAAACTCTTTTTCCCTTGATTTGTTTTATCTTTATTTTCTGTTGTTGAATTTGATTTTAATGGATTATTGTTGAATTTGAGTTTGTATTTATTAATTTTGATGGAAGATTGTCGAATTTTGAATTTTGATGATAGTTGTTGCATTCGAGTTTGTATTTTGATGGATTTTGTTCATTTTTGAATTTTGATGTTCGTTAATAAATTAGATTTGATTTTTGAGTGTTCATTATTGATTTAATTTAATTTTTGGCAAGATGAAATTATATAGGCTAGGTCATCTATGTTATGGAATCTAGTCTTCTATAGTCACATTAGCCAGCATGGTGAGGACATATAGTCTGACTCTAGATATATTTCTTGGGTGTAGGAATTTAAGGTTTTCGCAGCCAAGCTAGCGGCACCGCGAAAACGTTAAATACCATGATTTTAGAGATATGTGCATAAGTCAAGGGCTCTGTGATTATCGTAGCCTTGCTTACTAGTATGACGAGGATTTAGAGTACCATGATTTTGGATAGACGCATATGATTATCAGATTGCGCCCTAAATGTTTTTGAACATGTTTTCTCTACTTTTGTTTCAGTCATTCAAAAAAAAAGAAAAGAAAAAAATTATTATTTATTTGTTTTCTCTAGTTTCCTATTATTTAACTCGGGAGTAAGTTAGTTGGTTTTATAAACCTTGTGTAATTTCTTGCTATGAGTTTTTCATAATATAATGAAACGATGATTTTGCTAGACTTTATCTTGAATTTGATAATTTAACTCTGGATTTCAAAACGGTTCCTTCTTTAAACAGATATGCAGAACAGATTTTATAGCTATTTCTTTCTTGCCGTTATTCTTGTATTAGATAATAATGATAATAAAACTGTCTTGATTTTGTCAATCACCTACTCTGTAATTTTGGTAGGAATTTAAATGTTGGTCCTGATGTAGAATTTGATTTTATTTGGGACATGAGAATATAGATATAGCGGACACAAACACCTTGTCTGATACATCTGCATGCTACGCTTGATTTCCAACATATCTAGATAATATTAATATGTCATTAATGTTAAATTTTCAAAATCCCAATCTTTCTGGCTTTCTGCTTTTCTAGTTTAAATTCGTGATTTAGATATAAATTTCACGTTATTAGTTTTGTCTACATAACTGCACATGTATGATATCTACAGGGTTTCTATTTTTTAGAGAAATTGGTTAAGCTATGTTAAATTTGTAAAATCTGAGACTGTGTGCATATTAACCCTTGATACGGGATTCCAAATGTTAGTTCAAATTGTCGTTCTATTTTTTTTGTAATATTTAGAGTTGTGTACATTGTTGTTGTAGGGATATAATGTTAGGATTTTATTTCCATCATGTTAGGTTGTGTTAGGAGCATTAAGTTGGTTGTGATGTTCAAGCCCTAGATTTTGAAATTGTACTATGTTAATATTACACTTGTTTAAATGTTAGCTCATTTCAGATTTTGTATGTAAATGTTGAACTAAAACTGGATTTAACCTTTGATACTAAGCTATAACCCTGTACAAGGACACACACACACTCTAACATAGTATATACTGTCATTTAACCTAACCCTTCCCCTCTATGTTATGATTATATATATCTACAAGGATATATATAGAGTTTATGCATATATGTTATAACGTATATAGATACATAACTAAATCTCTACCTCTTTATATATATGTGTATATGGTTAGCCATGCATGTTATGAGTAAATAAGTTGCGTATTGTAGATTGTTTAACCAATATGCCATGATTAGTGTAAATTGATAGCTGTTGTTTTGGAACCCAAATCCTCGTATACACCTTCATGTATGTTCACGTAGACACACGCCTACTATCTAACCATATGAACATGTCCCCATACACATAATGTTAGCTTTTTCCTCTCTAATGCTCTCTGTATTATATATTGTGATTGGATTTCAATGTAATCGACTTTCGTTAATTAAACTTGTGATTTTGATTTTCTTGGGATGGTACCCCTTTTAGATGATTGGTAGTTACCTTTCTTTAATCATTTTTGATGAGTACCAGTTTTCATATAGGATGGTAGACCGCCTTACAGTTTTGATGATTTGTTATTTCTGTAACTTTTCTATTTTAGCAACCTGGATTGCTTGTGTGTTTGATACCCTATGACCCTTTCGGTTAGCATGACTAGTATACCTAGATGAGACTTCACTGTCACCGTATGCCACGACCCTGTATGCCGTTCTTTTTTTGATGGTATGATTTGTTTAAGTTCTGGGACTTGATTGTGGGGGTTTGACCTAGAGGGAGTATGGACATTTTAATTTCGAGGACGAAATTTTTATAAGGTGGGTAGGATGTGAGCACCCTGAATTTCGGGTTGATTTTTTTTTTATTTATTTTCTGATTGATTTTAATTTCAATAAATATTTTATTCTGTTATTTATCTTTAAGTGTACTTTCTCGTGCCATTGATATTTGGAGTATCAGGGATGTTCAACTCTGGAAATCTTCTTCATGAGTTTTGGAGTGGACATGATTACCTTCATGATGGTATATAGTGTCCCATCCAAACTTGTTCCCTTGTGCTCTTTTTTGCTTCGCAGAACTTCGGGTCGATTTAGACCATTTGATTATTAATTGATTTCCCACACTTTTCCTTGATCATTTTTAGCACGTTGCCATGACTTTTAATTTGGGAGCGCAAGACCAATCAGTTTCTTGAAACCAACTCCTCATTGATGATCTACTCGAGAAGCTCGTCACCCATGACCTCCGTGTCCCACTCAGACATGTCATTTTGTGCTCCATTTGCTTCGCACAACTTTCCTGAAACGTGATCCAATTTTATTTTACCCCACGGTGTCACATTTATCTGCCAACTTGATTTGTGGGTCCCCTGTCGACCAAAACCTGTCAGTCTCAATTATGGACATGGCCCACTTTGAGCCTACTATCCGTCCGCCACTTGTGTCCCATTTATTGGAATCTCTATGTGCTACTTATTCACTCATGATCATTATCACCTAATTTTAATTCGATTATTGCATAATGTCCGGTTTTGACCCAATCCAGCTCCACCGAGTCCAGCCCAGCTCCATGTTATTCTCCATCATGACACCCTCATATTTTTTTTGCCCAAAAATATCAGATATTCTTTTACCCATTTTTCCTATATTTAATAGAATTTCTGTTGAATTAAAATCCCTTTTGGAATAACCATTTCTCCATTTAAAATCATAGCCATTGATTTCCCAAACAAATAATCACCATTCATTTTCCTACACTCCCACTCAGCCAACATGGCCGGCCCTAATTTCTAGGTGGGACAACTTTTCCTCTCTCTCTTTCTCAATTATTATCACCCTCTCTCTTTTTTTATAATTTCCTATACAAAACTCCATACAACTTCAACACCAACTCCATGCAAACCCAACACCCCGACCTCCCCTCCTCCCTGGCTCGACCACCCCCTGGCCGGCCAGCTCCGTCGCACCACCGGCCATCTCCTTCTCCATCTCCTCCTCCTTCCTCCTCCATACAATCCGCCACCTTCACACCATGACACCACCATCATCTATCTAGCCATCACCGCCACCCTCACAGCCATGGCGCGCCACCTCCCCGCGCCGCCGTGCGCCGACGCCTGGCCGCCCCGACGCGCCGTCATCGGCGAGCCTGGCCGCGCGCAGCCACGCGTGCCGCCGCGCATGCACAGCGCACCAGCGGTAGGTCGGCCGCACTTAGCGCGCGCGTGCGAACGGCGTCGCCGCCGCCGCCGTTGGTCGCCGTAGCTCCGGCGACCACCCCCATGGAAGCGCCTCCTCTAGCCATAAGTTTCCATAGCGGCCACCGTCCTCCGGGATGCGCCGTCGAGGCGATTCGTGCGTTTTGCATGACGTCCCGTCGTGACGCGCGCGGGATCGAGTTCGTTTTGGTGCTCCGTCGCAGCGACTTCGCGCATGTTTTCCCGGAGATCCGACCATTGGATCGGTGATTTCTTTGCTCCATCGCAATCTCGGTATATCCACCTTCACTTCTATCAATTTTCGTCCGTTAATTTTATCGTTTGATACATGAAAACCGGCCACCAAGTTGATCGTTTAAATTGTATTAAATTTGGACAGTTTTGCGGAGCCAACTTCGTCAGCTTGTATCTCCTCCATCGTAGTTCCGTTTAGCGTGCTACCAGTTCCTGTGTGAAGCTGGTATAACCCTCTTACTACCCCTCCAGTTTCGTTTCATTGTGAGCTTGTTTGATTGGTTGAATTCGATGCCAAAGTTGGCCCTCCGAATTCGTAATTTCCAACTTGTAAAATTCCATTTTGGAACACGGGACTCCAGATTTCATTTCTGATGCCACCATTAGACTTGTGGCATCGTTCTGGCATGTTTTCATATAAAATTTGTTAGATTTGGAGAACGTAGGCCCTGGCACGTTTTTTGGTGCAAAACGGGTCCCACATTCTGGGTCAATGGGACTTTTTGACGCCGGCTCATCGGAATCCAATTCCGGATATACCGTTGAGTTCGTATCGTCATTCTGGACTCGTTGAAATATAATTTGGTAGGTTTTGGTGGACATTGGATCGGACACGCATTTCGGTGCATGTCAGATACCAATATCCGGGTTAACGGGTCATTTTGAGATCGGCTCATCGGAATCCAATTTCGGAGATACCGTTGAGTTCGTAACATCATTCTGGACTCGTTGGCAGGTAGTTTGCTGAGTTTTGAGAACTTTGGCTTCGACACGCATTTCCGTGCAAATCGGAATTCTATGTTCTGGTCAACGAACCAAATTGAGATCGGGTCAACGGAATCCAATTCTGGAGATACCGTTGGGTTCGTATCGACATTCTAATTTCGTGGACATATAATTTGTTATATTTTATTGACTTGATTTCTTGCACAATTTTTGGTGCAAAACGGCTCCGACACGGACACCGTTTTGACCCGAAATTACCTTTTTGTCCTTGTGTCCAAATTGGACCGATGGGTAGGCTATCCTAGCTAATTTGACCATTCTGGACACGTTGGCGATGTTCATTTCATCGTCCGACAATGTTTGTTGATAATTTCTCTGAGTTTAACCTTTTTATAATTAATTAATAATTAATTTTTATAATGTTCGTATTTCGAGATTAGTACAACGAAACTGAGCTCAATCAATTCCAGTGATCTCACATCGTTGAAATTGACAAGTTGGACACGTGGATCACTATAATAAGATTATCAACCTTACCGATAATCTCCTTATCTCGATTTGCGTGTCGTAAGTTTCGACGTACAAATAACGAAGTACACTTTATATTAGACTAGAATTGACCCTGATTGACCTAAGTTGACCAGTTGTCCCAAAGTCAACTGTAAGTCAACACTTGACCTAGTTTGACTAGATTATTGACCGGAGTCGACCTAGAGTTGTTTTGACTTGGAAGAACCTAGAATAATGTAGATTGATTATAGAGATTCATTTATTATAACTTGAACACCTTGTAACCTGTGTTGCTTTAAATAGGACTCTGTGGCTTCAGTGGGACCCCCTATACTTATTAGCTGTTCAGGTTATCAGGCGAGTACATTCTCTGATCATTTCATATCCTGCTTAGAATTATACAGAATCATTCCTTAGTGTCTTATCAGAATCATTCCTTAGTGTCTTTATATTGGACATGTGAATAATACACCAGTAGTATCTTATCAGAATTATTCCTTAGTGTCTTATCAGAATCATCCCAGGCCATTTACATGTTCATATTGTTCTATGACTCACTAGACACTGCTAGTTCTCTATGTATAGTAGATATTTCTATGACAGTTCTCTCTCTGTTTACATACTGCTTTCTTTCAGTACCAGTATCTTACTTTACTGCATGATTATATTTTCTAACCTGCTATGATCTGTTGAGATGTACTGTACTCGCTCCAGTCCTGACTGGACCTGTTGATAAATTTTATAGATAGCCTGGAGGTGCCTGCTAGCCTAGAGGAGACACTTTCGAGGATGTTTAGATGGTTGTTTCATTTTGTCTGGAGTTGTATTTACTTTGTGGATTACTGTATCTGTATTTGAGTTTTGAGATATATTTCTGGGTTTATGTATCTTAGACACTTAGACTTTTATCTCCTGTATTTATTTTGGATTTCATGTTTTATCTATCTTTATCATGCTCTACCCTAGATGTGATTGAGACTGTATCTGCTATGTCACCCCCATTCGGGGAGTATAAACTGCTTGACATTATAATGTTAGATGTTGTGACCTAGGACAGCGTTCTACCGCCGACACTGCGGCGTAGGCTGGGCGTTGTTACGTTCTCGTACCCAAACAGTGGGTACGGGTCGTGACAGTAGCTATCCCTTCCTCAGATCCGTAATAGGAAGGACACGTGTCATCCGGGCAATCATCTAAAAAATATATCCAGTCACGATGGAACGAGCACATCTCATCTAGCAATTCCAAGTAAATAACAAAGACTATAAAGAAGTTATAGACAATTATATTGATGAATCATGGAAAGTTTGAGACAGGTAATAAAATAGGACAATAGTCGAACAAGGGATGTAAATACATAAAAATATGAGGCAATGACATTGAAAACTATAAATAGAGACAACTAACTAGAACAATATGATACGAGCCTAATCTATAAAACATGAGACAATTTGATTCTAGTACAAGTCTCTAATCCAGTGTATTTGAGATACTTTTTTTGTCATGAAAACGAGTAGCAAGTAACAAGTAACGAGTAATGAGTAAATAAGGCACACCGTACACATGGCAACCGTACCATGGCTATCTTTCTTGTTTAGACGAGTAAATATGGCACATCGCACGCTCGGCCAAGCGGCGACAGCTATCTTTCTTGTAATATAGCACATCGCACACTCGGCCAAGCAGCGATGGCTATCTTTCATGTAATATGGCACATAGCACTCTCGGCCAAGCGACAATGGCTATCTTTCTTGTAAGGTGGTTCTTGTTGAATAAGGCACGTCGCACACCGTGCCCAGCGACTACGACTATCTTGCTTGTAGTGATGATTCTTGTATGAATTGAACATTTAGTACTTGTAGGTATTTTGAGTAGATGTTTCTTGTGAGTGGTTCGAGTAATAAAGGCTAGACGAGTCAAATACATGTATTGTAAGTGAAGGAATCCAGAATACTAGTACTTGTTATGACAGGAATACCAATACGTATTGTGACAGAGAATCAAATAGAACTATACTAGAATTAAATCACAGTAATCATCAAATAAATGAAAGAACTATCAAAGAATGTACTCGCCTGTCGTCAAGAGCGGTAACTGAGGATCGATGTCTAAAGTGGTGCCACACAAACCTATATATGAGGTATACATGGTTACTTATTTTTCTGGAGTAAACAGCGTATGTAAAATGCATTACTACATACTGCTAGGCTATCTCTAGGTCAAAAGTCCACTATTAGTCAACTTAGTCAAATTAAGTCAACTATAGCTAAATAGTCAACATGGTCAATGGGCCTAATCTAAGGTTTGGGCTATGATAGCTATCAAGATGTATGGCAACTTGGTATCAATCAATTCAACCTAAATCATACTCAACTATAGCCCAATATATGAATTAAGCTACCTTACCCCACGTACATATAATTATATAAATATGCCCCATGTATACCTATAAGCTAAATATATATATATATATATATATATATATATATATATATATATATATATATATATATTTTGTTATATATATATATATATATATATATATACATGTATCTGTATTATCACCTATTCATTGTTACGCCACCCTCAACCTCTCATATACCATATCACAGGGGGATCTAACCTAACATGCCTACTAATAACATGCATATATATAACATATAGATATATGAATTATAGTTGTGCTAAGTAACTGGCCAAGGAACACATGGGGGTCTGCTAATTGGGTCTGATCCAAGCATGGTTATGCATGCTAAAGCTTAGTATAAAATAAATAGAATAGTTGAATGCATGTGAAAACTCAGAACTCACATCTAAAGATGTACTCTCTTACATGAAACCCAACTGGTATCTATTGCTTACCTGCACACACAAGGTTCCGGTAGGCATAAGGGAACAGGTAATGTATGCAATGAGCAAGAAAACCTAGGACATAACAGAGGTATGGGTAATGAAATATACATATGGCTTTACAAAGGAAAATCTGAAGTAGTGATGTCTGCACGACCAAATGTGCTACTCAACTACCCAGATGTATATTGGTACACACATATTCCAAGCCTCATTTGACAGTTAAATATGTATATCTACTGATATCCTAGACTGTTCTTGATGGGTTATCCCATTCAATAACTGGATCAGGATAGGCTGATAGGGTTGAACATCACATGGAAATATGAAGATTGCACATTACAAATATGGACTTAAGAGTTCACTATGTTCACAGAAACAAAAGTTTGATTTCTACAAACTAAAGAATGAAAGTACAAGAGTACAATGATTTTTGTGGAAATACAACTATAGGAATCTGATCATAAGACGATCACTTTATCCCTTGGACGATGTGATATTGAAGACACAAGCCTTTGCAGAATGCACCAATACTTTAGTAGGAGATTATGAATATTAGTGATGCTTTGGAACTGATTTGAAACTCTATTTATAGAGTTCTGAAATAACAGTCAAGTAGTTATTCTGAGTGACACACATCTCTGAGTTGTGCGCCTCCGGTCCAGTTGTGTGACCGATTACTTTAACTGATAGTAATGTGTGGCATCTCTTTGATTAGATACGTGTGGTCATGGGTAGTATAGTGAACACGTTCTTCGAGATTAGTAGCATGTATGCCATGTCATCTTGCTTCTGGAAGGAAATTGACTAAGTGGTGCCAGGTTGATAGGTGGCGTCTGGCGCAACCTGATCACTGGCGCCCCTCAATTAATATGTTTGTTCAATCCTCTCTGCTTTTCTCGTGCTAGTTGATGATTGGCATGACTTTGTCTGTCACCATTAATTGCAGCTGACATAATCTCCTCGAGCGTCGCACTTCCCGGGATTCGAAGAAATATTCTTCGACTTTCGAGCTGTCAGTAATGATGGCTTACGTTACAACTTCTCAAGGCAGCTTGCCACGTGGCCCTCATGCACCCTAACATAGGCGCATCCTGTGCTTAAACTGCGCGCACCCGCATACGCAGGCAAGCACAGGCCCGTGTTCAGGAAGAGGAGGAACGAAGTCACTCGACTGCCTTGCCACCTAGTTTCCAAGTGCCACTTGATGTTGCCGCCTTCTGATGAGTGGCACCCCTTTATTTTTGAGCTCCTACAAGACCCCCTTCAAAGTTTTAAAAGTTTGAAAAATTTCAAACTTTGAAATACTTTGAATCTAGAGAAGATTGTCATGAGTTGTGCCTGCTAGTAATACAACCGACTCTGACTTTTGGGCATAAGCTGCACAACGGGCAAAAAGTCACTTTGGGCTATAAATAGCTATTTAGAAGAGAGAAAATTTACTTTTACTGAAAAGTTAATCTCTCTTCCCCTTCTTGTCTTTTTCTTCCCGAGCTTTTTCGATCCTCCAATGGCGCCAAGAAAATTGATTGCTGACAAGGGCAAGGCCCCCGTCGGTTCTTCGTCACGTGTATCACCAGTGAGAGCGCTTCACTATGCGCCGCCATCATCGAGGGCTGAACAAGCCAACCCACCGCTCGAAGGTGATCTTCGAAGAATAAAATTGATCATCACTTAGACATTAGTGAATAGATTCGATCATCTCTTTTTAGAGCACTGATTAACCTGCGCCATCTGTGACGTACGCCTCCTCTTTTTAGAGTGCAGGCACGCACTTCATCACTTGCGCCCCCTCTTTTTAGGGTACTGGCTCCATAAAAACACATTGTTTGTTTTTATAAACTATGTTGTGCAATTTTTAATCTTGTACCTTCTGAACTTGTGCGATCGTGCACTTCAGTCGTGCACACTTTTGAATTTGTACTAGGCGCATCTTGACAGCTTGTACAATGTAGAATTCAGATTCTGTCTTGAATTCATGCTGACTTTAATTCATGCTGACTTTAATAACACTAGGCGCATTCTGAGGACTCCTACAACATAGGGATACGCGCACCCTAAAAGATACTTAGAATCTTGTGCAACCTATGATTTCGTGCACCCTGATTTAAATTTTTAGAGTTTTTTGCACAGACTCTATAATTGATCTTTGCTACCTCTTTTTACAGTTGATCTCAGGGAAGACCCCGATGCTGAGAGATTATCTTCGGCTTTCAGAGTCTCAGAATATCAGAAAGACTTGTCACATGTATCGTATCCTCAATACGATCTTCTCGAATCCAAAAAAGCCATACTTGTTGCTCAAAAGAATACAACTCTGTTGTGTCTAATGAATGGTGAACCTTTGGAGAGTCTGGACAATGTTGTATATAAGAAACCAGTCTTTTTGTTTGGAGATGCAATCAAAAAATCATCCCAGCCAAAAGCAAAGAAGAAAGACAGGTTCTATCAATGTGGGAACAGAATCATGTATCTCACAAAAATATCGAGGCACATGTCCATGTCTCGATATGCATTATCTAGTTACCCTCGACAGATGGCATGGGATATGACTCCGATTCCGCAAGCTAGAGTTGGAAAGATATGTTACAGATTAGGCCCACGGAACAAGGACTTATTCTACAACACTTTAGATAAGTACAGCTCTCATCTGAGGGGTTTGAAGCCAAGCTGTGCACCTCCGGAAGATTCATCGCTACTACTTCCAGTCAGAGTACCCATCTTTGCAAACAGATTCGCAAAATCTAAAGGAAGATATCTAGATCAGACCATGCTTTTGATAGGCCTAGTGAACCCTGACATGAAGCGCTAGAGCAGCGTAGTGATTTGGATTTTGGATCAGTTCAAGGACAAACTCTTCGAACTAGAACTCTATGACCCAATCTGGACTACTGTTCATGGCTTTCGTCCAAATGACCATATGTTCTTGGCTCTAGTAGAAAGATACAATGATAGAATCGGCACCTTCATGACTCCTTACGGGGAAATTGGCATTGCACTCCTTGTGATGAAGTACCTTTCACACCTACCAAAAGGTGACAACCCATATAAAGAATATGTGCCTTCCAACAAAGAGCTAGATATCCTGGCAACAGAGAACCCTGTAATGGTAGCTGTATTTGAGGAACGTCTATGCCATTACAATATATGCTCCCTTTATTACAAAAGTGCTTCCATAGGGACTTGTTATACGACCAAGTGGCTGCCATACTTATTTTTGGGCCATATCTATTAAGACAAGATCATTAAGAATCAGTCTTGGGATCCTCGATTCTTTAAACTGCGTAGCCGCAGCGACATAGAGAAGCTAGTAGAAAAATCCAAACACACTGATAACATCTTGAACGTAGACGGGCACCTATTTTTGGCTGATGCTACCATTGTAGGGCCTAAAATTCAAGTTGCGCCCTGAACATACTAATCAGTGATCAAGTTGCGCCCCAAAAATCAAGTTGCGCCACTGATATGAAGCTCAGAGAACAGACTGCCCCGCTGAACATATTGTGCCACATATCAGACTGCGCCCAGTCTTGTTGTACCAAAATCTATGTGGCGTCTGACACTTAAAGGCCATCAATACCTGACAATACTGACAACTGACAAACACAGTGAATGAGAAAAAGCTTTTCGAATCCCGTAAATTGTGTCGCTCTAGAAGAGTTGGTTGATAGTTGTCCTGTACGCTTCGTAAGTTGTGCCTAGGCGCAATTCAGACAAAAACTTTAGTTGCGCCTAGGCGCAATCTAAATGACTTCTGCTCAAAAGTTGCCACGTGTCTAGGTGCGGTTCAATCAGGCACAGTTGACCGAAGCTCGCGCAACCTGATGAAGTTGAGACAACTTACATTCTAAAGCAGGATGACATGGCGCACATGCCACTAATCTCTCAAGATGTGTCTACTATCCTGTACACTACCACGCACATCTCAATCACATGACGCCACGCGTCTAAATATAGTTAGTACACGACTTAACAACTGAATGAAAGTTGGCGCAACAGGAGGTTGGCGAAACCCAATGTGGCATAATCCAGCCTCGCACAAATCAGAATAACTGCTAAAACAGTTATTTCTTGAACTCAATAAATAGAGTTTCCAATCATTGTGAAATCATCAGAGACATACGCACAGAGATCAAGAACTCTTACAAAATTACTGCTGCATTCTCTAGAGGCTTTTTATTTTCTGCAAACAAAATGAAAACTCTGCTGGAGACGACTTTCTCCTCCAACGAGAAGGTGACAACTCAATGTGACACTGCGTTGATCGGCATGACGCAGAAGACTCTGGTTGTTCAAGTCAACCAGACAGCCTATGAGGATATGATTAGCACCAAGAGCAACAAGCGTACAGCGGCTATCGCCCAGAACAGGACTGTGTGGGCTCCTAAATCTCCTATGGTTACTGTTGCCAAGGCGCAACCTGAGTGTTCAGTGACCAAGATACAATCTGTCTCGGCGGCTCAGGCACAGCTTGCTTCTGTTGCCCGTGCGCAACCTATTCTTCCTGCTGCCCACGCGCAGTATACAACTCTCTTTGCTACCAAGGCATAGCCTGTTCAAGCCATTGTTGAGGTACAATCTACCCATGTTGCTGCCAAGGCACCATCAATAGCCCGTAGGACTATGGCATAACCCAAGCAATCAGCACCTCAGGCACAGTCTGCTACTCTGGCGCAACTCAAGGGAACTAGTCTTTTGGCTATTCCCTCTTCTAATTCTCAAGTTCTGAACTTAGAGAATCAATGTTCTAGTGCCAACACTAGACATAACAAAGGGAAGAGTCCTTTGACACTTCCTCAATTGGCGCAATCTGTGCCTAAAATGGTCTCACGATAGAACAAAAGGGAAACGCTTCTTAGCTGATCCTCTACAAAATAAAGAAAAGCACCCTTTGGTCTTTTCTCAAACATCCCTGGTCTATGACTCAGAGGAAGATCTATCAGATTCTACTCCTTTAAACATAGGTCTTCGAATCTCTGATATTGGAAAGAATACAGACTAAAGAGGTATCTTACCTACCCCTATGGGGTTTGGTCAAGACCTTTCCACCTTGCAAATTTCAAGCTCCAAGCAAGAAAAATTGAAGGTATCACAAACAGAGACACCTGGAGCAGAATTTTCTAATTTACGCGCTTATCTTAATAGGCGTCAACCAATATCAACTTTGGCAAAACGTAAGAACCCTATGCCAAGGGCCAATCTATACCAAAAGCCAAAGTTTGAAAAGATAGACCCAACCACCTATGCTAATGAGTTGAGTACATCTTTGTACACTCAGGAAACTAAACATCTGAAGAATAGGAGACATGTTCCTAACATCATTAAAGAATATGTTCCTCCGACTTCTTCTCGTCCTGTAGTTGCAACTGATTTAGGGCAACATCTTACACAAAGACGAGAGATTACATGGATGTCTCCCTCACCTCTAAATCGTGCTTCAGATCGCCACTGCCTTCATGAAGTCGTCATCAACTGTTGTTGCCAATCGGCTCGACGATCTGTCTTCGATCGTCTGAACTCTGCTTCAACTCTTGAACATATAATAGAAGACGAAGATGAGCTATTATATGCTTCTGTCAACATGACTTCTCAAGGCACTGGGGGTGGAAAACGTCCAAGACGTAATGCATCCCGTAATCCTAGTCAGCAATACTTAGATTGGATCCATGCATCCAGTGAAGGTGTCTTTCAATACACTAGATCGAGAAATCGAGATTTGAACCAAGGTGTCTTTAATCAAGAAGATCTCCCCATTTCTCATGTATTAGAGGACACTTTCTCAGAGTTTGATGCAGATAGAGAAAGTTCTGAACAAACTATCTCATCAATAGCTGTAAGAGAAGTGACGGCATTACGGAAGATCAAGATGCCTCTACTTCAACCAGTCAAGAGCAACGAATTATTGTATTAGAGGACAAATTGAAGATCATGGCAGAAATGGTTGCAAGCATGCACACCATAATTGTGTCTCAACATACAGTAACCCCGATTGTAAACCCTACTATAAATCCTGAGCTCATAGCATCTTCTGTACCTGTTAGTCTGGGGGTACCACCTCCTCAAGTTACCTCTGTGCCAATTCAAGCTGATCCCAGTCAGTCTGGTGGTGGAGGTGGTAATTACCACGCTGTCCCCCTCTTAACACTTCTAACCAGCCTACCAATTCCTAAACATCAAGGGATGATAATGAGGCTGTGAAACTCTTACGCTCTCAGTTTGAGGCCTTTAAGCATAAGGATGGCCTACAAAGACTGGGCATAAAGTAACCATATCCTACAGAGTGGAAGGAAGTTTCATTTTCTCTTAAGTACAAGCTTCCAACCATTATGCTGTTTGATGGTAGCACTTCTCCAAGTCAGTACATCAATCATTTTGAGGTGATGACTAATCAATTACAGCCAAATGATGCTCTCCTTACCAGAGTGTTCGTCGGTTGTTTAGCCGGTGCAGCCTATGACTGGTATCCTAGCCTGTCTGATGGCTGCATCACTTCTTTCGCTGTTTTCAAGCAAATGTTCTTGGAACGGTTTTACGAAGAAGTCAACGACATGATGATGTCTGCCCTCATTAAGATTAAACAGAGGCACAATATATCCACAGAGAGTTTCATTAAAAGATTCCACCGAGCGGCACTCAAAATACCTTTAAGAACTCTATCTGTTGTAACAATAGATACTTACAAATCAAATTTGTTGCTTATTATCAGTATGTGGACAGGATCTACACAATTCTAGGATTGGCCTTCTTTTATTGTCAATGCCATAGTAGCCGAGGTCAGTGCCAAAAAGTTCAAGCAGTTAGGAGTCCAAATGACTCATCCTAACCAACACTACAACAAAAAACCCTTTTAATGACGGCTAAAAAGCGTCATTAATGACGAACCATGACACTTTTTTTCTATGGCAACCGTTATGAAAACGGGTGTTATAAATATTTTTTAAAAGCGTCATAAAATAACCGTCATTAATAGTTTCTATAAAAGCGTTATAAATAGTTAATATATAGTGCACAATTCAGAACAATTTTAAAATGTCATGAATAGATAATATGTATAGGCTCAATGCAGCACATTTATAACACTTTATACTATTCAAATTAGCACATTTATAATGCTCTATATTGCACAGTATATATTATATTCCAAAAACTTAACATTATATATCACCATCTTTATTACATTTCTCGAAATAGAGTACATATCAACATCTTCATTACATTGAATATCCAAATACAGATTGTACCCAGAAAATAGGAATAAATCTCTATTTTGCTAACCAAATTATTAGAAATATTTACTTAAGTAGATTCTGATCATGGATCTTCTCTCTGCCATCTCTTGAAGATATCGGGAGTCCTAAAGATCAGAAGTAGTGTCGCAGCTGAGCGATCTGAAGGAGCAGCCAAATCATCATTGCCAAAAAAAATCTTGTTCTTCTTCTTTTCCTTGACTGCACTGACCTAGACTGCCAATTCTTCAATAGCCCAACAAGCATTATTTGCTACTGATGCAGTCTCCTTACACTGACTTGGGTTCTGAAATAAATTATAAAGACTTTAGGGATCAAAGTCCGTAAAATAAAATAAACTCTATAGTTTCAAAAAGATAAATAAATTAATCACTTACCAATTGTTTGGCTGCAACATTTAGAAATTCTGATAAGCGGGAGTGCAAATGTACAGGGCACACCTGGAAATATTTTGCAATTCTTAGAACTGCTGCAGCATGAAACCTTTTTAAATCAACAAGTATAAAGTTTCAATTTTTCACTCACTCTAGCAAGGTCTCCAAGAAGTGCAAGGGCACTTTGCCGTATATCAGCAGAATCATCCATGCAACATTGCAAAAGCAAGTCTCTCAAATTGCTTTGCCCGACCTACAGGCAAATCACAGAATATTGGAAAGTCTATTTTCGCCATAAGTATAAAAATGTACAGAACACCTAGTACAGTAGATCACGTAACTGATAAGGCATGCAATGCAGAAAGTCCTGTACGTAAAACTGGGCATCTCAAAAAAAAGATGTGGTTTAGGACACTGCTACTACCTCAAGTACATATTTAGTTGACGAAACCATCAAGACATAAGTCACTAACTAGAACTTGGGAACACTTGTCTACCATTTGCAAACAACCAGAGCGAGTGTCTTGAGTTGATGTTACCAAAATGAGAACGAGGGCGCCACAAAAAAGGGTAAAATAAACTAACTAGCAATTCAAGGAAGTTAGAGAGAGAACTGACCTGCCAATACGTGAATGTTTGTAGTATGCGACGTTGCCACCTACATAAGATTTTTTAGATGGGCAGGAGTAACAGTAATAAAAGAAATCATGAGCTAATAAAAGGAAAGCAGAAGAAACAGTAAGAACAAAACTAATCAGAGAGCATCGTTGTAAGTTACTAACAAAAAAAGAGAGATAATTAGAAGGAAGCCCAGCACAATCTCAGCATTTGAACTAAGGATGCCGAGGGTAGTAGTATTTGCCTCCACCCATACACAAGGCTCCTCCAGGTATTTCCTGTAGATGAGGACAAGGCTACTCGATTAGTCAAGATAACTCAAGCAAATAACTCATTAGTGCTGGCAGTAAAGAGGTTACAACTCAAGAACAAAGTTGTGACCTGTATATTGAAGAACGAGTGAAATTACGCCTTAGGAATTTAGCAACATGATCAAGTGCACGACAAAGCACAGGTATCAAAGCAACTGTCAACAAAGTAAATATATAGATGATGATTACAAATAAAAGGGGAGGATTTTCACGATCTAATATGTCAAGTAGGATATTTGTTCAAGGGTCTGAATATATCGGATATCAGAGTACAAAAAACTCACATTTAAAGTGTGTCTGTGAAGAAACTAGAGTAAGACAGTAGATGAACTGAATAAAATCCTTTGTTACAATCACAGACTGAATCCATGCTTGAAGAGCAGGAAGATTCCATGCCCTAGGCTTCTGCAAATAAGATGATAACTGATGAATTCATGAAGATATGTAAGACAACTCCACAACAAACATTGAAATAGCAGTAAGAACCACAAGACCAGTAGGAGCTCATTTAATGAAGAGGTAGCAAAATTAATAACAAGTACATCGATATTTACCCCATAAAGAGTGTACAAAGAATAAAATGATGATAAGCCAGTGCCCAACAAGGACAATCGGTATGCCTTGTTTGAAAGATTTCTTGACACAACTGGAAGAACACCAAGCGCTTCCACAATCAAAATCTAAAAAATAGACAATGGTATGTTACAAATCTTGGGGAGCTCAATAAGCATTTAATTTGAGTAGTGTGGCTGATGAATAGTTAGGGTAAAACATAAAATAATAATATGCTTCAGTCATTCATCCTTTGTGAAAGGAAGGACTAGAGTTGACTCGGCAAATATAGCTTAGTTGTTCTTATTTACTACAGTAAGCATTCCAGTGGGAAAAAAAATACAGGTAACTGTATTTCCAAAAAGAAAGAACAACATAAAGCTTCTGCTTTTGCAGGATTGTGTCAGATAGATATGAACCCTCAGCCTCACCAAATATGATATTTAAAAATCATTGCTTGATGAGATAAATAGTAAGGTTTGTTATTGTAGTGTTGCGAAAAGATTGGGAAGAAAGGGAGATTAAGATTAGGCATGTTAAAGGTGACTTCCACTCCGGCTCTTCCACTCTGGATAATAGATGCCTCGATTTTCAGAATATTTATTTTCCATGCACAGAGAGGTAATCATCATCATAGCACCCTTCTCCCATCCATCTGAATGGGATTGACTATAGAGCATAACAATGCTCCATAAAAGAATTGATAAAGTTTTTATGACCTCTTCTACTCATGGCTACCTGGTTAGGAATCTGGCACCAACATACAGGATTTATCAACATGTAGCTAATAAAAAGAATATTACACTTATATGAACACCTTAGGTTTCTTGTTAGAAATGCTAACTCAGTATCATAATCAAACTTTATGCTCATGAACCACCCAGTACAAATTACATGACACTTAAAAACAAGATCTATAAAGGTCTTTAAGTTGAAGTTGGATAATCATATAGCCAACTCATTAGGGTCATCAAAATTGAAGTAAAGTCTCAATGTCGGTGGTAGGTCCAGACAAATCCAAAACTCCCTTACAAACTTAAATTTATATCCAAATTTATCTAATGTGTTTTATTATCTCAGAATTTACCATTAGTATATACTGTCCAAAATATTTTTCAAACAGGACTATAAGTCGAAAATTGAGGTCCATATTTTTCTTATCTCAGAATTTACCATTAGCTCTCTACCAACTGCATCTGCTGTCAAAATTTGTTCTTCATCGCACATGTATCAAAGACAACACAGACTCCAAAATTACAGAAAATCGACGCCATGCCCACATTGCCATGCCACATTTGCATCTGTGAATAAAAAATATATTACAATTGTAGAAATAGTGTTATACCTCTATCGATGTCAAGGGACTCGCCTCCGTCGAGCTCCATGATGCGGTAGACGGTGCGCAAGTACTTGGAGTCGGGCTGGTCGGGGGAGTCGCGGAAGTGGCGGAGGATCGCGGCATTGACGTCCTGGACGCTGATGTTGGTGCCCCGGACGAAGACGGGGACAGAGTCGTCGGCGGAGGGGTCGGTGGCGGGGTCGAGACCGTCGGCATCGGAGGAGAAGGACATGGGGGTGGCGGGAGTGGCGGGGGTTGTGGGGGTCTGGGGTGTGGCGGGAAGGGGTCCGGTGGGTGAAGGATAGGAAGGGGGTCGGCTGGTGGGAGTAGCGGCGGCGGCTGTACATCGCTTCGCCTGCCCTGTGCCTGAGGTTCAGCAGATCGGGTTGGGGGAGAATCTAGGGTTTGGTGGGAATGGAAGGAAATTTAGGGTTCCAGATCGAGAAGCGGAGGAGAAAACTAAGCGGAGGACGACGATGTGAAGGATTGAAAGAATGAGGAGGAGAAGCTTAGGGTTTGGTGAGAGGAGGGAAGAGGATGAGAAGGGGAGTGGAGCTGAGAGGGAAGGGGAAGGGATTTGGAGAGTGGATGAGAAGGGGGCGGAGGCTTGAGCCTCCAAATATCGCGTTGGTGGAAAGAATTTTACAGAAAACTTAATTACAAGTTTGCCACCGCTCTAAAATATTAATAATGCTTTGTTTTATAAGCGTTATAAAAAGCCCAAAATTAGCCAAAATCGTCATAGAAAAAAGGTATTTCAAACTTTAATGATGCTTCTTTATCAGCCGTCATGAAATCCACTTATCAAGCGTCATTAATAGGTCTTTTTGTTGTAGTACAAGATGAACATTCTACACCCGGGGGTAGTAATCGCCAGAATAATCGTAAGAGTAAAGAAACACTGGCCATCAATCTCAAGGGCAAGGAGTCTTTGGCTGTCAACGTCACTCAGACGGCATCCACTCCATCAGCACCACCGCAGAAGATAACTCGTCTAAGAGAAGAGTATTCTTTTGATGAAGATGATACTTTAAGTATCTTCGATTGCTTGATCAAAACCAATAAGCTTCAGCTTCTGGAGGCAAAACGGTCAGAAGAAGTGGGTAAAACTGATCACCCTAAATACTGTGTTTATTACAGATTTATAGGACATCCAACCAGAGTATGTTATATGCTCAAAGGTAAAATCCAAGAGTTGGTCAACTCTGGAGCAATAACTCTACAACAGGACGAGAAAACGGTGACTACTAATGTGGTTTCTCTATAATTCGGTGATTTTCTACCACAACTTGTGCAAGATGGTGTTGTCCCCTTTCCAAGGACTACTCTCGAGATCGTGAATCTCCCACCTCCTCAAAATGAAGGTCTTGTTCTACTATCGACTGACAGAGGAGAGATCATGTAGATTCATCCAGATCTGGTAGCAGAGTTTGAAACGCCTTCCTCTTCTAAGCAAAAGAAGCATTCCAGATCTAAATCCAAGAACTGCAATACAGTATCCTTTGAACCAGTAACAGAAGAAGAAATTCTAATGGACACTAGATCAAAAAAATCCTATCTTCGGGAATATCCCAAAGATCAAGAGAATCCTGCTCCATCTCCTGATGATGCACCTACATCATCTTCTCCTGGCGAGAATATACCATCCACATCCTTGTCGGTGGTCGAACCATCTCCTCCTAAACCAACATCAGCAGACAAGGGGAAGCAACCTGTTCGCTTTGACAAAGCACTAAAGAAGTCCTCATCTTTTGGACTTAAAAAGCCTTACAATTTTGACATATTGGCTCAATTGGCCAATACTCCAGCAAGATTGTCAATCTTTGAACTTTTACGTCTCTCAAAAGAAACTCGAGAGACGTTAAGTGAAGCCTTGATGCAGGCTGACGCTTTTCTTACTGTTCTCAAAAAACCTGAAAAGGAGCCAGTCAGCTATGCACATTGTCATAGTGTATTTGTATTAATACCGAATATCACTTTTATACAAGATGACATGTTGTTAGAAGACAATCGTCATGATCTCCATTTTATTTTACGGGGTATGTAGACACCATGAAAGTCGATTGCATTCTGATTGACCCCGGGTCTGTACTAAGCATTATGCCGAAGTCTTTACTAGATGCTTTGAAGATCCCATTGCATAACCTTTATATAACTATCACTACCATCTTAGGATTCAATCAAGGAAGAAGTGAACCTTTGGGGAAGATACGCCTAAAACTTTAAATTGGCAATCTTCGTACAAAGGTAACTTTCTATGTTATTGACAATCATGCCTCATACAACGCTTTGTTGGGAAGGCCATTCCTTCATGAACACAATATTGTATCCTCTACGCTCCACCAATGTTTCAAATATGTGGATGGTAATGGAGAAGTCCAAAAAGAGGTTGCAGATTTGAATCCTTTCAAAGGAGTTGAAGCATATTGCAACGATTCTCGTATGTACAAGGAGGAATTCATGAAGATGGTACTAACAATGGACACAGATGAAGAACAGAAGAATGTGCCAAATGATACTCTGGTGATTCCCGTCAAAGGACACACCTCATGTCCTTAGTCTTCCAAACCACTGACTATCTATCTTCCTTCCCATGAGAAGCGGCCTAAGGGTGATCGTCAAGAACAAAAGGAGCTCACCTCTTCTGAGGCACTTGTAATCGATCTTTATCGCAAGAAGCTCCCTCCTCCTTCTCGTTCTTCTTCTCCCCCTCTTGTCATCAATCTAACTAAGCCTGCTAAGGCTAAAGTCCCTGTTGTAAATGATGGTGTAAAAATCAATAAAGCATCTCCTTTGCAGTATACTGATGTCTTTTACTATACTCAGTGTTATTTGGATATGCTAGATAACTTTAAACCACTTACAATAGAAGTCGTATCATCTCTGCGAAATGTGGTATCACTGGAATCAATACAAGAGTCGTACTTCTTAGTACCGTCTTGAAAGAAAGATGAAAAGCCTATATTCTTCAACAAAAGAGAGGAACCAAAAATCATGCTCTATAATGATAATAGAGATGATACAGGAAGGCTACAATTACGACGCTATAGTCCACAATCCAAAGCCATCATCCGTAAAATGGGCTATAATTTTAGAACAGGCCTCAACAATGGTAAAGGAAGGCGAACCCCTCTTTATATTGTTGTTCCAAAAGGAAAATCACAACAATACCACAGTAAAACGAAACGAGGACTAGGTTATATGTCACCACTTCCAACTCCACCACCTTCTGAATCTGATGAAGAAGAACGTTCAAACTCTTCTGATTCTATCTCATGGGATTCTGATACCAGCATTGGTCATGTTCATAGAGTGATAGTATCTTCTAACATGGTGTCTTCCAAATTTTTGAAAGATGATGAAGATGACATTGAAGAAGCTCCTGAAATAGACCCTTGGGCTCGAAGGATGGACAATCAGTGGGAACTTCGTTTTGAACAACGAGAGCCACCTACTGAAGATCAACTAGTCCAGATCGATATTGGAGAGGAGGGTGTATTACGACCAATCTTCTTTAGAAAAAATCTTCTAGAGGATGATAAACAAGAATTAATTCATCTTATTCGTGAATATATTGATGTCTTCGCCTGGAGTTAACGAAGATATGCCGGGATTAGATCCTCAAATTGTAACTCACAAGCTTAACATTTTGCCGAATGCCAAGCCGGTCAAACAACAACAACGGTGATTCAAGCCTGAAATGATGGATGCAATTGATGATGAAGTCAAAAAGCTTATAGCTTACGATTTTATCGGAGAAGAACAGCATCCTGACTGAGTAGCCAACATTGTACCAGTTTTGAAGAAAACCGAAAAGGTTTGAGTTTTCATAGACTTTCGGGATCTCAATGATGCTCGCCCTAAAGACGAGTTTCCTCTCCCAATTACAGATGTCATGATTGACAATACATATAGATTCGAATGAATTTCTTTCATGTATGGGTTTTCTGGATATAATCAAATTCGGATGAATCCTGAAGATGAGAAACATACTTCGTTTCATACTCCTCGTGGAGTGTACTGTTATACGATCATGCCGTTTTGTCTTAAGAACACAGGTACAACTTACCAGCGGGCTATGAGTACTATTTTTTGCGATCATCTGCGAAAGACTGTCGAATGCTATGTTAACGATATTGCTGTCAAAAGTCGTCTCAAAGAAGATCGCATTCAAGATTTAAAAACTATCTTCAATCTAATACGCCAGAATCAATGCAAAATGAACCCCACCAAGTCTTTCTTGGGTGTCTCTAGTGGTAAGTTTCTCGGCTTCGTCATTACCTCTAAGGGTATACACGTTGATCCCGAGAAGATCGAAGCCATTCAAGAGATGTGTCCTCCACGCAACCTAAAAGAGCTACGAGGATTCCGAGGTCGACTTGCGTACATCAGGCGGTTCATTTCGAATTTATCTGGATGTTGCAGACCATTTACTCAAAGGTGTATCTTTTGTTTGGACGGAAGAATGTCAACGAGCATTTGACGACATAAAGCGGTATTTAATGAGTCCACCGGTTCTTGTACCACCGATCTCAGGAATACCTTTCTTAATGTATGTCTGGACAATGGATCATTCGTTGGGAGTTTTGCTGGCTCAAAAGAATAAGGAAGGTCATGAGCAAGCCATCTACTATCTTAGTCGAACGATGATTGGAGCTGAACATCGTTATAGTCCGGTAGAGAAGGAATGTTTAGTCTTAATGTTTGTTGTTCAGAAGACAAGACATTACCTCATAGGCCAAACTATTTAAGTCATATCTCGGGTCAATCCTCTTCGAGTCTTAATGAAGAAGCCAAGTACACTCAATTCTAGGCTTCCCACATGGGCTATATTACTAGCACAATATGATATGGTTTATGTTCCTCAAAAGTCTGAGAAAGGCTAAGCACTTGCCGACTTCTTAGCAGCTCATCTTGTCCCTGAGACATCTAAACTCTATGATGAGATTCCGGACGAAACATTAGAATCAAATATGATCTCAGAAGAATTTCCTACCTGGAGGTTGTTCTTTGATGGAGCTTCTAGAATTGGACCTGGAGGTACCCTTCTCGCTGGAGTGGAAATTGTTCTCATTTTACCCGATGGATTAACTATTCAAAGGGATTATTCTTTAGACGAATCGTGCTCTAATAATGTGGCAGAATACAATGCCTTGCTCATTAGACTCCAATTAGCCAAACAACTAGAAATCGAATATCTCGAAGTATATGGCGACTCTAAGCTGATTGTTAATCAGGTTATAGGCATATATGAAGTCTGACATCAAGATCTAGTACCATACCATGAAGCAGCAACCAAGATAGCTTCTTCATTCAAAGGGTCTTCATCGAACATGTACGTCGCACATGCAATACAGAAGCTGATGCCTTAGCAAACCTAACTGCGGTATTGGCAGTTCCAGTCAAAAGATAACAGATGGTTGTTATATCTAATAGAAAACTATTCTGTGTTGAAAATAACTACAACATTGAATTCAGCAACCTAACTGAAGTCAACGTCACTTGCGAGGACTGGAGAGCACCTTTCATTGATTTTACAGTACATGACATCTTGCCAGAAGATCCTAAGGAAGCTACAAGTATCCGTCGTCGATCGCTTCGATTCTATTATAATCATACTACTAAAACACTCTATCGACGAACTTTTGATGGATTACTCTTGAGATGTGTCGCTGGTGATGAAGCAAAGCAGATATTACGTGAAGCTCATGATGGTGTTTGTGGAGCACATCAGCCTGGTCCTAAACAACATGATCGTATTCGACGTATGGGCTACTACTGGCCCTCTATGGTATCAGATGCTATTGACTATGCAAGAAAATGTCGTGCATGTTAAATTCATGTAGATTTCATTCACCAACCATCAAAATTTCTTCATCCGACTGATGCCTCATGGACTTTTGAAGCTTGGGGCATAGATATAATTGGCCCTATCAATCCTCCTTCATCTAAAGAACATTAGTTCATCTTAGCTATAACCAATTATTTCTCCAAGTGGGCAGAAGCTATATCTTTGGCTGAAGTTAAAATGAGTAGTGTCATCAACTTCATCAAACATCATGTGATATATAGATTTGGTGTCCATCGCCGAATCATCCATGATAATGGGCTGCAATTTCATCAGCCAAAAGTTTAATAGGTTCTGTGATGATAACAGAATCAATAATGTTGCCTCTACGGCCTATAATCTTGCGGCTAACGGGTTGGCTGAAGCATTCAACAAGACCATTATCAAACTCTTTAAAAAGTTTATCTCTATTAACAAACGTGTAACACCTAGTTTTCTAAAATGAGGGTAATTTTAAAATTTTGTAAAAGTTTATTATTTAATAATAGGATTTATGATTTATGGGAATTTTTAATTAATTTAATACTATTTAAAATTGGTGAATTATAAATTTAATGTGTTAGCTAGTGAACCCAAGAACTGTTGAGCCTAGAGATTAACCATGACCATAGGGACCTAACCATGTGATTCGAATAACTATTTATAACTTTTTAGGCGAAGGGTATTTTGGTCATTTTGTGACGTTTGAATTATTTAAGTTTTTGATTAATTGGTAAATTTTAGATTATTTTAATAATATTTAAATTGATGTATTATGATTTTGGTCATTTTTCATATTTTAATATTTTGGGGAAATTTTATATTTTTAATATTGTTTTTATTGGATTTGTTTAGTCGGGTTTGAGTTTCGTCTCGTTCCGACTTGTATTGTGACCCGGGTAGCTTAAACTCTAGATGGGACCCAATATTAAGTTAAGCATGCCCCACAAAATCCAACATTTAAGTTAGTTAATTATACTAATTTTTATCATGTTAGAATGGTTAAGTTAGAGACTCAAAACTAGATCATTTTGACCCCAAACTTGAACCTAATCTAGACTTAACCATATGAGACTAGAGAGGGACAATTAGGACATTTCTCATTAGCCCTAATGGACTCTTTATGGCAGCCACCTTTAGGGAAGAATGATTCATTTCATTCATTACAATCTTGCCTTTTTTATTTTCCTTTTGTTCTTCCCTAATTTTAGAGAGCCTTCCCATTGATTTGATCTCCAAATCAAATCATTCCTTCACTAAACATTTCCTCAATCATTCCCATTCTCCAAGGAAAGGGTGCTACCAAGGATTGGAAGAGGAGTGCAAGGAGGAGTGTCCACTTTGAGGGATCTTCGTATCGGAGCCGTGTCCTAAAGGATTTCATTGGGATTCCACTCCCAATAGGTAAAACCCATCATCTAAATAGATTTTCTTTGCATATAAATTAGTTTTGAATTCGTAGGATCCATCCTCATTCATGTGTCCTATTTTAGATTAAAATTTGAGGCCATTTGGAGCTCTCTTGAGGATTTTAGATATGTGTCTTGTGTCCTACTTGATAGATCCCAAATTAGGACACCCCATGTTTATGTATGTATGCTAATAGTATAAATAAATATTTAAATTCAATTTTGGAATGGTTAGAGAGTGGATTGATCTTAGTTAGGATGGTTAGAATGAGTTTCATTTGGATACCTATGTTGGTATCCAAGTATCTTGGCCAACCCAAATTTGTCATAATTTTTATCTACGTTTTTATTAACCAAAGCAACTTAGAAATTTCATAACTTTTAGCTTAGAACTCCGATTTATCTCCCATTTTTTTTAAAAGAACCGTATCGAAGTTAGATTTCCAAATATATATTTTAACAAGCCAAATTCTTTTTAGAACTTTCTTTAGAATTCTTTGAGTGTCAGCTGTACGAAAGACGAACGTGTTTCAGTATTTTCGCGATTCCGGGAGCTTCCGGACACGAAAATACGATCTGTTTGAAGTTTCGAAAAGTAACACGAAGGGCTACAACATACTTTAATCCTAGAATTTAGTGAATGGCTAATTGGTATAGTATTAGTTTTAAGTAGAAGAGTGACTATACGATATATGCATTTTGTGTAACCTATGAGCCTATGTAGTATGGATATTAAATGAATATAGAGTATGTAATGCTTGATATGTTAGATGAATGAAATGATATATATGATATATATTCTCTTTACATTAATGTATATATATGGTTGAATGTAAGCATGTAGGAATGCAATTAATATAATGTATGTAAGTAATGCATAAATGCATGAACGAAAAATGATATACAATGTATGCATGAAAGTATATAATGAATGCTAGATATGAATGCAAGGTATATATATGTAATGATAGATATGAATGCATAATATATAAATATTGTAATGCAATATATAATGGTAACATGTATGGTAATGTAGAGTATATGATGCAAGCATGAATGAATGGAGGAAATACATGTATATAGGTAATATAGAATATAATATATGAATGCAAGCATGCAAGATAATGTATTGTATCCCTATATGATGTATTCAACTTAAAGATAATGTAATATATGAAAGAAATGAATGATAATATATAACATGATATGTAAGGTAATGCAAGGTATGAAATATATGATGTGTGCATATTTGTATGCCTCTATGTTAATGTATGAAATGATAAAAATATACAATGTATGCATATGTATAAAACATGTAGGTAATGTATAGATGCATGAATGAGATGAATGTATGCAATATGTTAATATAAATGCAAGTATCTAATATACATGAATGTAAGTATATTGTAATGCAAGTATACATATATGTATCATGTAATGTAATATACATGATATATATGTATGCATGTATGCAGAAATGAATGTAATATAATGTAGAGTATACATATATGAATATAATGTATGCAAGTATATAATGTATTCAAATATGTATGTATGTATACGTGCATGAATGAATGCAAGTATGCATATATGATATGTATATAGGCATGTATGCAATGTATGTTTGTATACATGATATGTATGTATGCATGTATACAATATAGGTATGTATGTATTTCTATAAACTGAGTTAACCTATAACCTTTTACACACATGCATTCATACACCCTTTGACACCATGTATTCCATGTCACATACACCTACCTATCACTAAATCTGAGAACATTAACACATATCCTTTCACGCACATGCCAAACACACACATACCCACTTACTCTTTTACCTCTCTTCCTCTACATACATATATATATATATATATATATATATATATATATATATATATATATATATGTATATATATATATATATAATATATATATATATACATATATATATATATATATATATATATATATATATATATATATATTATATATATATATATTTTATATATATTTTTATATATTTATATATATATATATATATATATATATATATATAAATATATATATATATATATATATGTATGTGCCAATATATATAGCTTTCCTATATATATCTATGTATATGAATATGTGAATGTGAATAATATATATACATTATATGACTAAGTTTGTGTGACTTGTTAGCTTATGGTTTAGTTTTGCGCTTGGTTTAGCAAGTGACTTAGGCTATGAGTTAGTAGCTATCTTGGATACTTGATTTGCATATACTTAGTTTGTTTAGACCTAGAATTGACTAACCTAGACTAGTTGGCCATTGTTGACCCAACCCTAGCTAGTTTGACCACAGTTGACTAGAGTTGACCTAGTTTGACTTTATAGTTGACCAAAGTTGACTTTGACCTAGATTGACTTAGAATCATGCAGATTGTATTATAATTTTAATTACCATATAAATTGAACTCTTTATTACCTGTGTTGCTATAACTAGGATTCTGTGACTCCAGTTGGTCATCTTTTATACCAGCTGTTCAGGGTATCAGACGAGTACATTCTCTGATAGTTCTCTCATTTAATTATCAATTACTGTACTTCAGTTATAGTTAGTTTTATGTGATTCTCTGTTACAACACGCATGGATATTTCTGGATTCATGTATGCGACACACATACCATACTTATCTGGCCTCTATTACTGGAATCACTGGAATCATTCCGGAATCTATTTCTAGAACCATCATATTTTGGCTAGACTCATCTCGATTCTCGTGTCGAATTCTGGATTCATTTGTATTACGGGGCGGGGAAATATTGAGTAAGACATGTAGACATACCCCAAATCTGGAATCTCCCAACTGGAATCTACTGGAAGCATAGCCATCTCTCGCCTGATCAGTGAGAGATGTGCCTGATTACCTACAGCCGTTTACATGTCGATCTCGGTATTTTAAAACACACTGTTAGAATAGCTGGGCTCGCCTGGATTCTTGATCACTACCTAGAATCATCTTGTACTGGATTCATCTTATATTAGATTCATCTCGTACTGGACTTATAGTAGTTTTACACTTGTTTTGCTTTACTGTCTGGACTTATTATGTTACTTTAGTTCAGCTAGATTTATTTTACAGTCTTCATTGCCATCATTCTTCTCTTGTTTTAGTTACTTTACTTTCCTTGTATCTTACTACTTCTCTATACTATCACCCAAATATAAACAGCCATATTCATCAATAAAACTGTTTATAACTGCTTTATAGTTCTCTGTTATTACTTTGGTTTTCTTGATGAGTTGTACTCGTTCCTGTCCTGATTGGACCTATTGAAAATTTTACAGAGGACGAGGAGAAGGCCTGCTTAGATACTTTCTATGGGACAGCCTTAGAGGACACTTGCGATCCGGACTTCCAGTCGGATCCCTTAGCTGTAGAGACTGTTGCTCCATAGATATCTTTATCTTATTTCATAGTATTGGAGATTGAGTTGTATATTTGGATCTGTATTATTTCTGGATGTTAGTGGAGTTTATCTAGACACTTAGCTTTCTCTCTATTTGTATTTCCTGTGGATTTGGATCTTGCATCCTTTATATCATTTTGTCTTATCGTATTCTACCTTAGATGTGATTGAGATATATTCTGTTATGTTACCCCCATTCAGGGAGTATAAATGTTATTACCTTAAACTGTTAGATGTTGTGACCTAGTACAGCGTTCTATCGCTGACACTGCGGCGTAGGCTGGGCGTTGTTACGTTCTCGTACCCTCACAGTGGGTGCGGATCGTGACACGTTTTTAGTGGTGGCCTATGCAGGTCGAGTTTATGCAGTAGTATTCGAACTTGAGTATCACTACAGCCTGCAGTAGGATTAAGATATATTTTTGAAGGTACTCAATCACAGTTAGGATTCCTTGAAAGATTCCTGGGACGACCCTTGAGAATCTTATTTAAACTTTAATTTGAAATCCTTTCCCTTATTTTGTTCGCTTTCACTCCTTGATTATTGAATTTGATTTTGATGGATCGTTGTTGATTTTGATTTTCCTATCGTGATGAATTTTATGGCCTGAGTTACGATATTTTCTGATAACATATTTTGACGGAAATAACAGGGATGGTAAAACGTCTACTTGATTATGGAACATGTAGTTTATCGCAGCCATATTAGCTGGCATGGCGGAAACATAGAGACCTGACTTCGGATGTACGTATCTTGGTTATGAGATTTGGAATTTCTTGCAGCTATACTAGTCGGCATAGCAAGAATTCCAGACGACATGATTATAGAGGTACATGCCCCAGTTATAGAATCTATCGTTTATCGTATCCCTGCTTACTGGCATGGCGAGGGCTCTGAGTAAAATAATTTTGGACACACGCATATGATTATCAGACTGTATCTTGAGAAGGTTTTTAAACATATCATCTCTATCGTACCCTTCTGTTGTTATAAATTGTATTCCATCATCAATTAATTTAGGAGTAAGGATATTTTAGCTTTATAGAGCTTATTCATATCTTGTTCTTTCATAGTTTAATGATATGATGACTTGTAACGTGGCTGTACCCTAGAGATGATAGTTAGCATTGGTATTAGAATAGTAATCCATTGTAGATGATTCTCCTGTTATTTATAATACCTACCAGTTTCCAAAGAGGATGTTAGTCCGCTCTACAGCCTTGATGATTGTTATTATTTTTTTTTTGTCATTTCCAGTAAGGCACCATGACCAGAGCCTGTCCTTGAGTATAGTTGTAGTTCACCTAAGACTGAGAGGTCTATATATAGATAGATTACAGATGATATTGGCATATGGGATATGGGTTGGTTGGTATCTATAGGCCATTATTGTATAGGATTATAGACATGTTGTTTAGCCTATATTTGGTTCAGTTTCCTATTTTAGTTAAGTTCTCCTTGTGATGAGTTCAGACATGATAGGTCAACCTTTATAGGCAGTGTGCAGACCCTTCACTAGATGTCATGTCCTTTTTCTTATGAATTTAGTCTCCTTAGCATCATTCCTTTTGCCTACATTGATGTTTCAGACCATTTATCCTTAGTCTAAATTCTGAGCATTTGTTCAGTTCCTTATAAGTTTAATCTACTTTAACCCTTGATGATCAGTTATATATGTATGGATATATAGACGAATACTTAGGATATATATAATGGGTTGTTGTTCTTGAGCTTATGTATATATGGTATTGGGATTTGTGTGCTTAGATTATGGGTATTTAGTTATGGGTGACTTGATAAGATTGGAAAGTTAAGAGTTAGTCTATTATAGAGTTTTTCTTTTGCTAATCTCTAGTTGTCAACACCTAGATAGCTAGTATAGGTAAAACCCTAAGAAGTTGACCAGCTGATGACCAAGTACTTGGATGTTGAGAAATTGACTAGTGGTTGACCCTTGACTATGTTTGACCTAGAAGGAGTACTACCATTTTAATTTCGAGGACAAAATTTTTCTAAGGAGGGTAGACTTGTAACACCAGTTTTCTAAAATGAGGATAATTTTGAAATTTTGTAAAAGTTTATTATTTAATAATAGGATTTATGATTTATGGGAATTTTTAATTAATTTAATACTATTTAAAATTGGTGAATTATAAATTTAATGTGTTAGCTAGTGAACCCTAGAACTGTTGAGCCTAGAGACTAACCATGACCATAGGGACCTAACCATGTGATTAGAATAACTATTTACAACTTTTTAGGCTAAGGGTATTTTGGTTATTTTGTGACTTTTGAATTATTTAGGATTTTGATTAATTGGTGAATTTTAGATTATTTTAATAATATTAAAATTGATGTATTATGATTTTGGTCATTTTTCATATTTCAATATTTTGGGGAAGTTTTATATTTTTGATATTGTTTTTATTGGATTTGTTTAGTCGGGTTTGAGTTTCGTCTCGTTGCGACTTGTATTGTGACCCGGGTAGCTTAAACTCTAGATGGGACACAATATTAAGTTAAGCATGGCCCACAAAACCCAACATTTAAGTTAGTTAATTATACTAATTTTTATCATGTTAGAATGGTTAAGTTAGAGACTCAAAACTAGATCATTTTGACCCCAAACTTGAACCTAGTCTAGACTTAACCATATGAGACTAGAGAGGGGCAATTAGGACATTTCTCATTAGCCCTAATGGACTCTTTATGGCAGCCACCTTTAGGGGAGAATGATTCATTTCATTCGTTACAATCTTGCCTTTTTTATTTTCCTTTTGTTCTTCCCTAATTTTAGAGAGCCTTCTCATTGATTTGATCTCCAAATCAAATCATTCCTTCACCAAACCTTCCCTCAATCATTCCCATTCTACAAGGGGAGGGTGATACCAAGGATTGGAAGAGGAGTGCAAGGAGGAGTGTCCACTTTGAGGGATCTTCATATTAGAGCCGTGTCCTAAAGGATTTTATTGGGATTCCACTCCCAAAAGGTAAAACCCATCATCTAAATCGATTTTCTTTGCATATAAATTAGTTTTGAATCCGTAGGATCCATCCTCATGCATGTGTCCTATTTAGATTCAAATTTGAGGCCATTTGGAGCTCTCTTGAGGATTTTAGATATGTGTCTTGTGTCCTACTTGATAGATCCCAAATTAGGACACCCCATGTGTATGTATGTATGCTAATAGTTTAAATAAATATTTAAATTCAATTTTGGAATGGTTAGAGAGTGGATTGATCTTAGTTAGGATGGTTAGAATGAGTTTCATTTGGATACCAATGTTGGTATCCAGGTATCTTGGCCAACCCAAATTCGTCATAATTTTTATCTACGTTTTTTATTAACCAAAGAACTTAGAAATGTCATAACTTTTAGTTTAGAACTATGATTTATCTTCTGTTTTTTTAAAAGAACCATATCAAAGTTAGCTTTCCAAATATATATTTTAATAAGCCAAATTCATTCTGGAACTTTCTGTAGAATTATTTGAGTGTCAGCTGTACGAAAGACGAACGTGTTTCGGTATTTTTACGATTCCGGGAGCTTCCGGACACGAAAATACGATCCGTTTGAAGTTTCGGAAAGCTAACACGAAAGGCTACAACATACTTTAATCCTAGAATTTAGTGAATGCCCAATTGGTACAGTATTAGTTTTAAGTAGAAGAGTGACTATACGATATATGTATTTTGTGTAACCTATGAGCCTATGTAGTATGGATATTAAATGAATATAGAGTATGTAATGCATGATATGTTAGATGAATGAAATGATATATATATGATATATATCCTCTTTACATTAATATATATATATGGTTGAATGTAAGCATGTAGGAATGCAATTAATATAATGTATGTAAGTAATGCATAAATGCAAGAACGAAAAATGATATACAATGTATGCATGAAATGTTAGTCCCGGGGCTTGATCAAACATGGTAGACTCGATGTCGATATCAGAGGTTCAACAAACGTTCACCTTCTGATTATTCTCGAGATCCAAGACGAACACTATAATATAAATCTGATTACAAAAAAAACAATAACCAGAAAGGAAATCTCACGTTCTTCCTCGCAATCGCAATTGCTGACGAACAGAACTGAGTTCAGAAAATAAATTTCACGTTCTTCCTTGCAATCGCAATTGCAGACGGACAGAACTGAGTTACAACTCGGATAAAGAAGAAGAAAAAAGAAAGAAGAAGAGAAAAGGTTCTTGTTGGGGTGATTAAGATCACCGTTGCTCAAAGCAAGATTCGTCCCAATACGATCTGCTCCCAGGAACCAGCAAGTTTACGAAGAACTTCTGGAACGCTCGTAAGTCAATATTTGAGACTTGAACGGGCTTCCTGGACTTTACAGACTCCCTTAACTCTCTTCTTGGTGCTTCTTTCAAAGGAGGCCAAGGGGCTCTATTTATAGAGTGGAGTTGAGACTTCACCTCTTCTCCTATCCTATGTGGGACTAAAATACCAATACTCAAAAATAGAGTTTGATATTTTAGATCATCCCATAATCAGCATAGAAGTGTGCCAGTCCACGCCTACCCCCCGAACACTCCCGTGCATGCACGAGACATCCTGGAGTCCGTGTCTGAGTCCGAGTCTGCACAACAAAAATTAACTTGCACCCTTGTTGGATTTAATCCTTTTTTCTTCTAGGAAAATAATCCCACATGGCACAAACTTGTGCCTCACTATACCTCATGTGCACACCTCAACACAAGCAATGCATTATATTGAGATACTCACCATTTGGTGTAGCCGATGTGGGACTATTTTTTCTAGTCCAAAGGCAAAAATACCAACAATCCCCCACATATCTTAATATATGGGTTGAGCGTTCCCCACAGTGACTGCCCATCATGCATTAGGAGAGATGTCGCTACGACTTGAATCTTCCCGCATAGGTTAAATAACAGCATGATACAAGAATGGACTAAGCCTTGAATTATGCATCATAACTGCAATTCTTTCTACTCACATAATGACATCAACTGTGCTTCTAGCTGCACATTGAAGGCCTTGTGCCAGCCTGGTTTCAGTGTATAATTTTTGGGCGTCTACAAGTTTACCCTCAAGAGACGGCCTGATATCTCTATCCATACACTATAGGTGAGTTCTTTATAAAGAGTCATGGCATGAAGCTTTGCGCTTCTTTGCGGTGCTACACCGCTATGGCATGGCTTAAAGCCGAGGCTTTACTCCTCCTGGGTACCTCATCGTAGTGTCATACTACTGTAGCATGAGGTCACAAGCCCCTTTGTAGTGCCAAACTACCCAGCATGAAGCCTTGCGCTTCCGTGCGGTGTTACGCCGCTATGACATGGCTTGCGAAGCCGAGGCTTTACCCTACCTGGTATCTCTTCGTGGTGTCATGCCACTGTAACATGAGGACATCGTCCTCTTTGTAGTGCTGTCTACCTCTCTTTATTACGATTATCATACAGCATTAGGCTACCTGCCTATATGCGATGCTACTCCGCTGTGACTTGGCTTGCAAAGCCGAGGCATTACCCCTACCTGGGAACCTCATGGTGAAGTCACCTCACTATAGCATGGAGTTACACTCCTTGTAGTGCTACACTACCGTGCTTTCTGTAAAGCACTCCAGGCATTCACTCTGCCTGAGAACTCATTAAGGCATTTAAGCCAACCTTCCCACAGGATCCGTTTTTCGCAGAAAACAACAGTAGACAACGGTGGTTGTAGGTCCGTAACCTCTCCATGTCACAGAGGACAAGTACCCACCATTCCTGATATTCTTCTGGTTAATAGTCCTCCCTTGAACCAAAAGCTAGATGCCTAGTAGATTTCTCTTTGAACAAATAGCATAAAACTTTATGGTAGGATTGTAATAACACAATATAAGAATGCCCACAGGATCCGTTTTTCGCAGAAAACAACAGTAGACAACAGTGGTTGTAGGTCCGTAATCTCTCCATGTCACAGAGGACAAGTACCCACCATTCCTGATATTCTTCTGGTTAATAGTCCTCCCTTGAACCAAAAGCTAGATGCCTAGTAGATTTCTCTTTGAACTAATAGCATAAAACTTTATGGTAGGATTGTAATAAAACAATATCAGAATGCCTTCAAGCCCATTTTACAAGCTGTATCATCGACCAGCTGGCGCTTGAGGCCCTTGGTGAACGGATCCGCCAGGTTCTCCTGACTGCGAACATCAATCACTGTAATGACACCTCTCTTGATGAGATCGTTCAGTGCCCTGTGCTTCAACCGCATAGTTCTCTTCTTCCTATTGAAGAGATCATTCCATTCTACCGCTGGAGTCGCCTAGTTGTCACAGTATATCAAAATTGTCGGTATCTGCACCCCAACCACTGGAAGATCATACATGAGCTCCCGAAGCCACTCTGCTTCATCTGCTTCGGTATCAAGTGCAAAGAACTCAGATTCCATAGATGATCGCGAGAGCATAGTCTGCTTCTTCGACTTCCACGATATAGCAGCTCCACCCATAGTGAATATTAATCCACCCGTGGACCTCTCGCACTATAATTTTGAGCACCAACTGGCATCACTGAAGCCTTCCACTACTGGCAGATCTCCGCTGTAGTGCAGTACATATGTCTGAGTCTTCTTGAGATATCTCATAACCTGTTTTACAGCTTTCCAGTGCTCAATGCCTGGGTTGCTCGTGAAACGACTCGGCATTCCCACAGCGAAAGCTATGTCAGGCCTTGTGGCAGTAGTAGCATACATCAAACTCTCGATTACGCTTGCATACTCCAGCTGTCTGACGCTTTCCCTTGAATTAGGCTTCAGTTTCATATCACACTTGTACGGCGTATCGATCCCTGGAAGATCCCGATACCCGTAACGAGTGATCATCTTCTCAACTTAATGAGACTGTGACAGTGCTAGTCCAGTTTCTGTCCGGATGAACTTGAGTCCCAAGATAACATCAGCATCCCCCAAGTCCTTCATACTGAACTTTGTCGAGAGGAACTTCTTTGTCTCCGTGACACAGCTTATATCCGTACCTAGGATTAGCATGTCGTCCACGTATAGACAAACGATGACTCCTCTTCCATCAGTAAACTTCGTATAGACACACTTGTCTGTTTCACTGACCCTGTAGCCATTTGACCTTATGACTTTGTCAAACTTCACATGCCACATTTAGGGAGCTTGCTTTAAACCGTACAGAGATTTCACCAACTTCCTGACTTTGTCTTCAAGACCTTTGATGACAAACCCTTCTGGTTGTTGTATGTAGATCTCTTCTGTCAGCTCACCATTCAGGAATGCCATTTTCACATCCATCTATTGTATTACCATCTTATGTATCGCTGCGAGAGCAATCAATATTCTGATGGTGGTCATCCGGGCTACTGGAGTATACGTGTCAAATTAGTCGATCCCCTGCTTCTGAGAAAACCCCTTGGCCACCAACCTGGCCTTGAACTTGTCAATAGTTTCATATGCTTTTATCTTCTTCTTGAAGTTCCATTTGTATCCGATGGGTTTCGCTCCTTCAGGAAGATCAACCAACACTCGAATGTTATTTGAGGTGATGGAATCAATTTTATTGTCAATCGCCTCCTTCCAGAAAACATCATCTCTGGTCTTCATCGTCTCATCATAGGTAAGCGGATCTGCTTCCGCATGATAGGTGATGAACTCATCTCCAAAGTTCTTCGTCCTCCTCGCTCGCTTCGACGACGGCTCAGCGAGTTCTGGTTCAATCGTTGTTTCAACAACAACATCTTCTTGGACTACTTCGTTATTGAAAACTTCAGTTTCTTGTGCACCCTTATTGTTCTCCAGTTTATCCGTAAGAATAATATTCTTGTGACTTTCAAATTGTCTTCACAAGATTCGATGATATGATTTGACTCAATATCAAGAAATCTCCGAGCATCTCTCTTCTCGGCATACCCTAAGAAGATCATCTTCGTAGTCCTAGTCCCCAGCTTCTGAATCTTCAGATCTGGTAGCTTCACATAAGCCAGAGAGCCCCACACTTGAATGACATTCAAGTTAGGTCTGACTTTGAACCAATGTTCATGAGGAGTTACGTCCGAAGTTGCTCTATTTAGAATAAAAGTGGTCGTCAATACAACTTCTCCCCATTAGCATTTAGGAAGACCCGTAGTTACCAGCATTGAGTTCATCATTTCTGTCAACGTTTTGTTCTTCCTCTCCGCTATCCCGTTAGATTGAGGAGAATATAGAGCAGTAGTCTCATTGATGAATCCATGTTCTTTGCAGAACGATGCGAATTCATGAGACCTATACTCTATATCTCGATCACTTCTGAGTAGTTGTAGATCGGTTTAACGTTCAGCTTCAGCCCTGAAGTCTCTGAACTACTCGAATAATGCATCCTTCTACTTGAGAATTCATGCGAACGTGCACTTCGAGAAACACTTCGAACCAGTCTCTGTAGAGAATTGATAAAAGTCACAGATATCTGAGTGTAATAACTCCAGATGATCAGTACTTTAGTTCAATCGTCTGAGCAGCTTTCCAACAGTCTTGAATCTGCACAGACCTTAAAATCCTCCACTTCCTTACCCCCACATTCCGAAGATAAGGTCCCGGTGGGACAGCTTGAGTCTGCTTCTTTTATAGAACAACTCTTAGTGCACTCAATGAAGTAACTTCATTGCCATCAGCAGAAGTTCGAATATTCCTTCAGCACCGAACATCTTTTTGAAACATGTTCCTCGCCAAGAAATTACCATCTGGCTAGTACGAATGTCCATCTTTCAAGTCTGTATCAGATAATAGACTTTCTGAGATCAGATCGCCAAAAAAATTCTGGTACATGCAACACGTATTCCAATGTCCTTGTCGGTGGTTAATAACCACTGTCTCGATCTTCAAAACTTTTGCTAGATATATCTTCGCCATCGAGACCTTCGTCATAACATGGCTCGTCCTTGGTGAACAGCTCCTTTGAGATCACACATGGTCAGATGCACTAGTGTCAGACCACTAGTCAGCTACCACGCTAGATAACTCAACCTGTGCAATACTAGCAACCAAGTTAAGTAATCAAAATAACCAAGTTTAGCTATACCTGCTATTTTGGTTTGGGCTTGGATTTGTATTCACTCATGTAGTGGCCGTTCTTGTCATAGTTGAAGCAAGTCACGTGGGACTTAGACTTCTGTTGCTTGAACTAAGGACCGTTCACTTTTAGATTAGTGGAGTCCTTCTTCTTGTGATGAGAAGCCACCTGCTTCCCCTTGAACTCTCTTGTCTGCACCAAGTTGGCCTTAGCCAGTTGTTTGGACAGAGAGTCCATCTTCTGTTGAGATCGTATTTCGTCCTCAACGTGGATCTCTTGTAGAAGATCTTCCAAGATAATGTCCAGCTTCTTTCGATGCATTCTAGCATAGAAGTTGCTCCAACCAGCAGGAAGTTTCGACACTATCCCTCCAACGACAAACTTGTCGACGAGGGGAATCTTTTTGTCATCTAACTTCTGGCGCAACTTCAGGAATTCCTTTACTTGAGGTAGCAACTTCAGGAATTCCTTTACTTGAGGTAGCATCGCCATTTCGTCTTCGAAGAGCCACTTATGGTACTTCTCGACGATAAAAATTTTGGACCTGTTCTCATCATCTTCATATAGCTTACCCAAAAAATCCCAGATCTCTTTGGCATTCTCCTTCTTGGAATATGACTCTGCCAGAGAGTCTTCCATATAATTGAGAATCAGCAGTTTACAGATGCTGTTTTCTCTCTTCCATTTGCTCTGCTTGATGAGTGCAGCAGCAATAGCATCGGCAGTTCCTCCTTCTGGAATCGTTGGTTCATCCTTAATCAAAATATGGTCTACGTCCATGAGTTGAAGATTTAAGGGTGACCTTCCTCTTCCAGATTTGGAAATATTCTCCGTCGAATTTTTCCAACTTGTTAAAGCTGGTATCGATGAGAGAAGCATGAGAGTTTTCCATCTACAAGGATCTTGCTTTGAGATTGTTAGTCCCGGGGCTTGATCAAAGATGGTAGACTCGATGTCAAGATCAGAGGTTCAATAAACATTCACCTTCTGATTATTCTCGAGATCCAAGAGGAACACTATAATATAAATCTGATTACAAAAGCAACAATAATCAGAAAGGAAATCTCACGTTCTTCCTCGCAATCGCAGTTGCTGACGGACAGAACTGAGTTTAGAAAATAAATCTCACGTTCTTTCTTGCAATCGCAGTTGCAGACGGACAGAACTGAGTTACAACTCAGATGAAGGAGAAAAAAGAAGAAAGAAGAAGAGGAAAGGTTCTTGCTGGGGTGATTAAGATCACCGTTGCTCAAAGTAAGATTCGTCCCAATACGATCTGCTCCCGGGAACCAGCAAGTTCACGAAGAACTTCTGGAACGCTCGTAAGTCAATATTTGAGACTTGAACGGGCTTCCTGGACTTTATAGACTCCCTTAACTCTCTTCTTGGTGATTCTTTCAAAGAAGGCCAAGGGGCTCTATTTATAGAGTGGAGTTGAGACTTCACCTCTTTTCCTATCCGATGTGGGACTAAAATACCAATACTCAAAAATAGAGTTTGATATTTTAGATCATCCCACAATCAGCAAAGAAGTGCGCCAGTCCCCGCGTACCCTCCGAACACTCCCGTGCATGCACGAGACATCCTGGAGTCCGTATCCGAGTCCGAGTCTGCACAACAAAATCAACTTGCGTCCTTGTTGGATTTAATCCTTTTTTCTTCTAGGAAAATAATCCCACATGGCACAAACTTGTGCCCCACTACACCTCATGTGCACACCTCAACACAAGCAATGCATTATATTGAGATACTCACCATTTGGTGTAGCCGATGTGGGACTATCTTTTCTAGTCCAAAGACAAAAACACCAACATGAAAGTATATAATGAATGCTAGATATGAATGCAAGGTATATATGTAATGATAGATATGAATGCATAATATATAAATATTGTAATGCAATATATAATGATAACATGTATGGTAATGTAGAGTATATGATGCAAGCATGAATGAATGGAGGAAATACATGTATATAGGTAATATAGAATATAATATATGAATGCAAGCATGCAAGATAATGTATTGTATCCATATATGATGTATTCAACTTAAAGATAATGTAATATATGAAAGAAATGAATGATAATATATAACATGATATGTAAGGTAATGCAAGGTATAAAATATATGATGTGTGCATGTTTGTATGCCTCTATGTTAATGTATGAAATGATATGAATATACAATGTATGCATATGTATAAAATATTTAGGTAATGCATAGATGCATGAATGAAATGAATGTATGCAATATGTTAATATAAATGCAAGTATCTAATATGCATGAATGTAAGTATATTGTAATGCAAGTATACATGTATGTATCATGTAATGTAATATACATGATATATATGTATGCATGTATGCAAGAATGAATGTAATATAATATAGAGTATGCATATATGAATATAATATATGCAAGTATATAATGTATTCAAATATGTATGTATGTATGTATAGGTGCATGAATGAATGCAAGTATGCATATATGATATGTATGTAGGCATGTATGCAATGTACGTTTGTATACATGATATGTATGTATCATGTATACAATGTAAGTATGTATGTATGCATTTCTATAAACTGAGTTAACCTATAATCTTTTACACACATGCATTCATATACCCTTTGACACCATGTATCCCATGTCACATACACCTACCTATCACTAAATCTGAGAACATTAACACATATCCTTTCACACATATGCCAAACACACACATACCCACTTACTCTTTTACCTCTCTTCTGTTGACACAAAGTCACAGTCAACCAAATATTGATAACATTGACTAAATAATACTTGTGATAATTCAATACGACACACGATGACTACATCCAGTTCAAGCCAGACGATAGCTCATTTTTGCAGATGCGAGTCATTTTTTGAGTCTGTACTTTTATATTTTATTGAGTCTAGAATGATTGTAAGCTGAGTTATGCTGGGCTCTTGAGACTCAACCCATAACCTATCCAAATCCATAAAGCTCCACATCCAAAATTAGCCCACTGGACCCTTGGACCCATTCTGTGCTCTGGAGACAGAGTTTGGGCCGAACTCTGCCTCCACACAGAGTTCGGGCCGAACTCTGTCCCCTAAAAATTAGCACCCTAATTTTTAGGGCTTGCTGGTTGCTAGTTGTCCAACAGCCAAATATTTGAAAATTCCTACCAGAATTCTGGCCGAATTCTGCCTGATAAAACCCTATAAATAGGCCAAGAATTCTCTCATTTTCAATCATCCAATCTTCTCTTCTCTTCTCTCTTAAGCTCAATATAAGCCATACCCTTCTTCATCTACTAGCCACAAGTTTTCTAAGTCTCGAGTGCTCAGCATCTCTCAGTTAGGAGTCTTGTGCAAGAGTTCAAGAAGTAGCTTGGAAAATTTCAAGCATCGCCACTGCGATCCATTGTAAGAAGTTGACGTGCTCTTCTGGAGTAAAGGCACGGGGTGTAACTACTATTTCACAAATAGTGGATTTAATCCTGAGCTAGAGTTCTCAGGCCTGGACTAGTCCTCCACGAGGGAAACCAGGTTAAAATCGGCTGTGTTTGCGTATGCTCTCTTGCTCCTTATTTATTTTTCACATTTACTCTGATTAATTTTAGATTGTGAAAGAGTTGATTTTTTAATTGGTTATTATTGCTATAACTCTATTCACCCCCCTCTAGGGTTGCCATCTGTTCTTCAATTGGTATCAGAGCTCTGTTCTCTTTACAAGGACTTACATCCTAGAGCTGATCCATGGCAACCACACAATCCTTGATTTCCAATCACGGTGAAGGACAGTCCACTCATAGGCCTCCCCTATTTGATGGAACTAACTACACGTATTGGAAAACAAGGATGAGTTTTTATCTCAAGTCGCTAGACTTTGACCTGTGGACTATCGTCACTGATGGTTACAAAAAGCCCGCCAGAATAGTTGTCAATGGCGATCTCGTTGAGAAATCATATGACAAATATTCTGACGAGGAGAAAAAACAGGCAAGTCTAGACGCGAGAGCTATTAATGCTTTATTCTGTGCTATAGACAGGAATGAGTTCAACAGGGTATCTACATACACCGCATCCCACGAAGTATGGAAACTTCTAGAAGTGACGCATGAAGGAACCACCCAAGTCAAGGAATCAAAGATAAGCCGTCTTACTCAAGAATACGAGGCTTTCAAGATGAAGCCAAACGAGACGATCACGCAAATGTTCATAAGATTCCTCGACATCATCAACCCCCTATCTTCGCTTGGGAAGCAATATTCAAATCACGAAAAGATTCGCAAGCTACTTAGGGGGCTACCAAAAATTTGGAACCCTAAGGTGACAGCCATCATAGAAGCAAATAATCTCATAACCATGTCTATGGAGACCTTGATGGGAAAGCTAAAGACTCATGAGCTTGACCTCAAGGACTTCGAAGAGCCTACTCCTAAGGCTAAGGAGATCGCACTCAAAGCTCACCGACGGAGGGCTGAACCCGAAGAGACGGATAACGAAAACTCAGAAGTTGATGATCAAGCCTTCATGGTTCGCAACTTCAAGAGATTCCTTCGCTTCAATCGAAGAAAGAAGGAACCACAAGAAGATGAAGAAGAAGAGCCAACTTGCTACGGTTGCAAGAAGACGGGACACGTCCGAAAAGACTGTCCATTCTTAAAGAAGAGCAACCGCTATGAGAAGCCACACAAGAAGACCTCCTCAAAGAAATATGCCAACACAAGCATTTGGCATGAAAGCGAAGCTAGTGACTCCGAGGAAGAAAAGAACTCTCCTCAAGATACGGCTAATGTGTGCCTAATGGCGACGTCCGACAAGGTATCAAACGAAACTCTTGACGACTTCACTTTTGATGAACTTGGCGATGCTTTCACCGATTTACTTAGTGATCACAAAAAGGTCATTGGTAAATACAAACATGCTAAGGACAAAATCAAAAGTTATGAAGTCGAAATACAAAGACTTTCTCTATTACTTGATAATATTAGAGACACTACACCCACGGATGTCAATGATGAGGTATCTAAGCTTAAAATAAGCTTACATGATGCCGAGGCACGTATTGAGCAACAAACACAAGAAATCACAACACTCAACACGGAGCTTGCAGAAGAAAAGAGCAGACACAAGATTTCTATTACTAAGATGCATGGTTTGAATGCTAAGATTACTGAATTGCAAGTTGTCTCTAAGAAACTAGAGACTAAATTAGGAAAACAGGTTGCTCAACCTCAAACCCAATCACATGAGACACACACAAAGCATGACACCACTCACACTAGTCAACCACGACATCCTCATGCTGCTCACAATCATGCTTACATGTACACATACTTTCACAAAGGACACAAACCACATGCACGTAGAAATAATCCTCATATGTCACAAAAATATCATGCTACACATAGATACAATCATCACCATGTTGCACAAAGACACAATCAACATCACTCTACATATAGACAATATCATCATGCCATGCCATATAGACAATATCATCATGCCATACCATATAAACAATATCACCATGCCACTCCACATAGTCATCATCACCATGCTGAATCTATATATCATCATACTTCTCCTCATTATTCTGCTTATAGACATCATCAGCATGCTCCTAATGTAAATAGGAATGCTACATGTACTTATTGTGGTTTACATGGACACATTTCACCACAATGTAGAATTAGAAGATTAGTAGATAGAAAGATATATGCATGGTTTCCAAAAACTAACTCTTCAGGACCCTCATGAACTTGGGTACCAAAGGTCACATCTACTCTTGATGTAGGTAGACCTTCACTCCTCAACTAAGAGTAAGTGGATTCTCGATAGTGGATGCTCGCGGCATATGATGGGAGACGCAAATCTTTTCGCATCACTATCGATGAAGAGAGAAGGATATGTATCCTTCGGCAACAACCTAAAAGGTTATATTATAGGTAATGATATTATTGGTTATCCTCCCTCTCCCGTAATAAAGGATGTCTGCCTAGTGACCGAGTTAAAGCATAATCTGCTCAGCATCAGTCATCTTGCTGACCATGGTTATGACATTAACTTTGGACAAAACAAATACCTTATTTATGATAGGTCAACAGGAGACATTGCTTTTAAAGGGGTAAGAGAGGACAATATTTATATTTTCTATTTGTCTATAGATACTAACAATGCAGGTAGATGCCTATATGCTCATAAAGATGAACGGTTACTATGGCACCAGCGTCTTGGTCATGCCAATATGGATACTATATCCAGGCTATCGACCAAGAAGCTAGTTAGAGGCTTGCCCGACATTACATTCAAAAAGGACACCGTATGTGCCGAATGTGAGTTGAATAAGGCAACCAAGTCATCTTTTCATTCCATAAACTCTGTAAGCACTACTAGACCCCTGCAACTACTCCATATGGATTTATTTGGCCCTAGTAGAGTAGCCAGTCTTGGTGGAAAACTCTATGTCTTTGTTATTGTTGATGACTTTTCAAGATTTACTTGGGTTTTCTTTTTTACTTATAAAAGTGATGCTATTTCGGTTTTCAAGATTTTTGTCAAGAAAGTTCAAAACGAAAAAGGCTACATGATTACTCGAATCCGAAGTGATCATGGAGGCGAGTTCGAAAATTCTGATTTTGAAAAGTTTTGTGATTCCAATGGTTTTGATCATGAGTTTTCTTGTCCAAGAACTCCCCAAAAAAATGGTGTTGCAGAGCGGAAGAATAGGACTCTTGGCGATATGGCTAGAGTCATGTTGAACAAATTCTCACTTCCGAAATACTTTTGGGCTGAAGCTGTCAGTACAGCATGCCACATTTTAAATAGGGTACTTATTCGTCCTATTACGAAGAAAACACCCTATGAGCTTTGGTTCAGAAGAACCCCAAATGTTTCTTATTTTAGAGTTTTTGGCAGTAGATGTTTTATCCTTAACACCAAAGACAACTTAGGCAAATTTGATGCCAAAGCTGACGATGGTATTTTCCTTGGCTATGCTGCCAAGAGTAAGGGATATAGAGTTTTTAACAAACGTTCATTAATTGTGGAAGAGTCTACAAATGTGACTTTTGATGAAGATAACAGTGCAGCAGCTACTCTTGATGATGATGTTGAGCCATCAACGTCTACTCCAATGAACACCACAACCGAAACAAATTCTCTGGAAAGCTTACCTAAGAAATTCTCTTTCAAGCCATCACATCCAGAAAATTTGGTAATCGGCGAGGTTTTACGTGGAGTAACTACTAGATCATCATTAAGAGACTCGATTGCTAGCACTGCCTTTATTTCACAAATTGAGCCTAAAAACATTTTAGAAGCTTTTAATGATGAATTTTGGATTTCTGCTATGCAAGAGGAACTCAACCAATTCTAGAGGAGCCAAGTATGGGAACTTGTTCCTGGACCGGCTAATCACTCGATTATTGGTACTAAATGGGTTTTTAGAAACAAAGTGAATGAAGATGGTTCAGTCACACGCAACAAAGCTCGTCTAGTAGCCCAAGGATACAACCAAGAGGAAGGTATCGACTACGATGAGACGTATGTTCCTGTTGCTAGATTAGAATCCATTCGGATGCTTTGTGCATTTGCAAATTTTCAAAATTTTAAATTATTTCAAATGGATGTTAAAAGTGCTTTCTTGAATGGTTTTATTAAGGAGGAAGTTTATGTAAAACAACCCCCTGGCTTTGAAAATCACAAATTTCTCGACCACGTGTTCAAGCTAAAGAAAGCGCTGTATGGCCTCAAACAAGCTTCTAGAGCTTGGTATGAACGGCTAAGCAATTTCTTGCTTGAGAAAGGTTTTTCAAAAGGTAAAATTGACACTACACTTTTCATAAAGTCTTTCAAAGACACTATTCTTTTAGTACAAATATATGTAGATGATATTATTTTTGGTTCTACTGATGAAACTCTTTGTCAAGATTTTGCCAAGTGTATACAGACCGAGTTTGAGATAAGCATGATGGGAGAACTCAACTACTTTCTCGGGCTGCAAGTCAAACAAATATTAAATGGAACCTTCATCTGTCAGTCGAAGTATACAAAGGACATGCTGAAGAAATTCGACCTTGACAACGTCAAGCCAATCAACACTCCTATGGCTACTTCAACCAAACTTGAACCAGATGATAGTAGCAAACCCGTAGATCAACGTAAGTATCGAGGTATGATAGGCAGTCTACTCTATCTTACTGCAAGTCGCCCTGATATTATGTTTAGCGTTTGCCTGTGTGCTAGATATCAAGCAAATCCTAAGGAATCACACATGACCGCGGTTAAGCGTATCTTTCGATACCTTAAGGGTACGGTTACAGTGGGCCTATGGTATCCCAAGTCAACATCATTTGACCTCATTGGTTACTCTGTTGCTGACTTTGCCGGATGCAAGGTCGACCGTAAAAGTACGAGCAGTATGTGTCATTTATTAGGAAAAGCTTTAGTCTCTTGGTTTAGCAAAAAGCAAAATTCTGTCGCAGTATCCACAACATAAGCTGAATACATCGCAGCTGGGCGTTGTTGTGCATAAATTATGTGGATAAAGCAAACCCTTGAAGACTATAATTTATCTTTCATGTATATTCCAATCTTTTGTGACAACGCTAGTGCTATAAACTTGACTAAGAATCCCATTTGTCACTCACGCACGAAGCACATTGAAATTCGTCACCACTTTTTGCGTGATCATCAGCAAAATGGCACGATTAACTTAGAATTTATTGACACTGATCATCAGTTAGCAGACTTCTTCACAAAACCATTATCTGAAGAGCGCTTCAATTTTCTTTATCGTGAACTTGGAATCTTAGATGAAGCTGTTGTAAATTAAGATAAACCTGCGTAAATATCGAGTATATCTTGATTCTATTATGATGAACTTGCTATGGTTACAAGCCGAAAGGGTCCTTCTGACAACAAGGCGTAAAAGCCTAAGCGATACGGTGCACTAGTCCTCAGGACTACCGCTAGCTGGGATCCGGCCCCTGCAGCTAACCCATGGCTGCTTCAAAATATTGAAATACGATATAATTCCTTATTTATTATATGGTTCATTTTCATTTATCACATGCTGAAATACTATTATTTCATTCTCATATTGCTGCTTCAGAATCAATTTCTGTTATTTTTTTGTTTACTAATTGGGTCTTTCCTATCTTTATACTCATATCTTATATTGGTTTATCTATTACTTAACCAATATTTTCCTGTTTCTGCCTGATTCCCATTCTGTGACCAGGATCCGGAATTCGGGCCGAATTCTGCTCCTAGCAGAGTTCGGGCCGAATTCGGCCCGACTGTTCCAGAACCGGAACAGCCCCAGCCGTTGATCAAAATGTTGATCCAATGGTCAGCATTTGACCTGACCAAGAGAAACCCTTCCCCTATATTCGGTTTCTCTTTCATCTCCTTCCTTCTTACCACCTTTCCACCTTCTCAAACACAATTCTATCAAAACCCTAACCCTACTTTCTCCTCTTTTGTGCTCCATTCTTCCCCAAACTCAAGGAGGAGGCTTATTTTTTAATTCTCTTCCATAGTTCATCACTAGTTTGAGGTATAATTCCTTACTTTTCTATATCTCAATTTCTTTTATTATCTATTGTGTTATGGCCCCTCGATTGCTCAACCGCGGAAAGAGACTTCGGACTGAGGGTGCATCCTCGTCGAATGCTCCTCCTCCCGTTGAGCCGCCCGTTGCACCAACCGTTGTACCGGCCGTTGAACAACAAATCCATCCGTTGTTCAATCCTCCACGTTCCAATGATCCAAACACTTACGACGACCGAATTTTTGTATCACTAGACGCCTCAAATGATTGGTTTAGTAATTTTTGGACACGTCCAGTATTTGCGGGACACGCCATCAACTTTACCATATTCTCACAATATGATGCACTATTTCGTGACCTTTGTCTTGATGAACTCGTTACTTCTAATTCGGTCATTTATCGTAGTGCCATTCAAATGTTTTACTGCAACTTGACCCATGATGACACTCATGTTTATTCACGAGTTGCAGGAATTGATATTTCCTTTGATGATTTTGAATTGGCCGAATATCTTGGCTTCAAGAGCCTAATTATTGGGAAAAGCTTGTAGAAGCTAGATCCTTTATTTTTCTCGAAGGGATTTCACTAGACAGCTTCAAGGACGACCTGTGTAGCCCTAACACACGTCCTCGTAAGCTTTTGGCAAAATTCCTCAATCCTTATTTCTATGAGCTTCATCGGATCATTTTTAACACCATTCTACCCAAAGCGGGTTCTACCGATGAAGTCACTTATTTTGAGATTTTAGTATTGTACCATCTCCACTTCCATGTTCCCTTTAACCTCCTACGCACAATGATGGATTGGATGATCAACTGTAGGAAGAAACCAAGATCTTTGGTTTATGCATTATACCTTTCTATGATCTTTCGTGCATTCCATGTACCCCTTGATGAGTGTCCATTCTTACCTGCCCCTGCCTTTCTTTCTAAGGCAAGGAGGCTTCAGGCGGCCATCGGCTCACCAGTAGTGTCTGAGCATTCTGATAATGAGCCAGAGGCCCCTCCTCTCGGACAGGATCCTCCTCCTCCTCCTGCCACTCTTGAGTCTCTTCAAGCCATGCTCCGAGATCGCTTCACTTTGGAGAATGATCGATGGACTCAGCTGGACTATCGGACTACCTTGCAGATGAGTGCTATCAGCTACTCGCTGCATGATATTCGGTATTCCATGTCTCGTCATCCTTCCATGCCCATTTCTATGGAGCGAGACCCAAGTTGTGAGGGATTCCGTATCGGTGACCCTTGGGTTCGTCGCTACATGGATCCGGATGCGGCTTTTGTGGACCCACGTCGCTCCTTTACTGATGCTTCGGACGACGCCGGGCCCTCTCATGCTCGATGATGGATATGCACCGCTTGTGATGCTGCTACTGCTGATCTTAGATTATGTTTATGCATTTTGCTTTAATTACTTTTATGTACTTGATTTGTAGTAGACTTCTTATGAGTTGTGCTTTTGAGACTCTGGCAGTACTATTATCAGTTTCCTTGTTCTTATGACTCTTGGTTATTATCTTAGTTTATATGCAGTTTCTTCTCTTTTTGGTGTGTTTGCCAGTTATCATTTATATATCTCATATTTCTAAATGCCAAAAGGGGGAGATATGTGTATATTTCTGTTCTGTTTGGTTTATATGTGCTTTGGGAAGAATATTATTAACATGCCAACAAGATTCACAACATTGTTTATGGGGGAGCTATTCTTAAGCTCGACACAAATTATGGGGGAGCTATGTCGTTATATGTGTCCAGGTATGGATATTGAATATACAATTATTATTTTGTCAATTATCAATATGGGGGAGATTGTTGACACAAAGTCACAGTCAACCAAATATTGATAACATTGACTAAATAATACTTGTGATAATTCAATACGACACACGACGACTACATCCAGTTCAAGCCAGACGACAGCTCATTTTTGCAGATGCGAGTCGTTTTTCGAGTCCGTACTTTTATATTTTATTGAGTCTAGAATGATTGTAAGCTGAGTTATGCTGGGCTCTTGAGACTCAACCCATAACCTATCCAAATCCATAAAGCTCCACATCCAAAATCACCCACTGGACCCTTGGACCCATTCTATGCTCTGGAGACAGAGTTCGGACCGAACTCTACCTCCACACAGAGTTCGGGCCCAACTCTGTCCCCTAAAAATCAGCGCCCTAATTTTTAGGGCTTGCTGGTTGCTAGTTGTCCAACGGCCAAATATTTGAAAATTCCTACCAGAATTCTGGCCGAATTCTGCCTGATAAAACCCTATAAATAGGCCAAAAATTCTCTCATTTTCAATCTTCCATTCTTATCTTATCTTCTCTCTTAAGCTCAATATAAACCATACCCTTCTTTATCTACTAGCCACGAGTTTCCTAAGTCTCGAGTGCTCAGCATCTCTCAGTTAGGAGTCTTGTGCAAGAGTTTAAGAAGTAGCTTGAAAAATTCCAAGCATCGCCACTGCGATCCATTGTAAGAAGTTGACGTGCTCTTCTGAAGTAAAGGCACGGGGTGTAACTACTATTTCACAAATAGTGGATTTAGTCCTGAGCTAGAGTTCTCAGGCCTGGACTAGTCCTCCACGAGGGAAACCAGGTTAAAATCGGCTGTGTTTGCGTATGCTCTCTTGCTCCTTATTTATTTTCCGTATTTACTCTGATTAATTTTAGATTGTGAAAGAGTTGATTTTTTAATTGGTTATTATTGCTATAACTCTATTCACCCCCCTCTAGAGTTGCCATCTGTTCTTCATCTTCCTATATATATATATATATATATATATGTATGTGCCAATATATATAGCTTTCCTATATATATCTATGTATATGAATATGTGAATGTGAATAATATATATACATTATATGACTAAGTTTGTGTGCCTTGTTAGCTTATGGTTTAGTTTTGCGCTTGGTTTAGCAAGTGACTTAGGCTATGAGTTAGTAGCTATCTTGGATACTTGATTTGCATATACTTAGTTTGTTTAGACCTAGAATTGACTAACCTAGACTAGTTGACCATTGTTGACCCAACCCTAGCTAGTTTGACCACAGTTGACTAGAGTTGACCTAGTTTGACTTTATAGTTGACCAAAGTTGACTTTGACCTAGATTGACTTAGAATCATGCAGATTGTATTATAATTTTAATTACCATATAAATTGAACTCTTTATAACCTCTGTTGCTAGAACTAGGACTCTGTGACTCCAGTTGGCCATCTTTCATATCAGCTGTTCAGGGTATCAGGCGAGTACATTCTCTGATAGTTCTCTCATTTAATTGTCAATTACTGTACTTCAGTTATAGTTAGTTTTATGTGATTCTCTGTTACAACACGTATGGATATTTTTGGATTCATGTATGCGACATACATACCATACTTATCTGGCCTCTATTACTGGAATCACTGGAATCATTCCGGAATCTATTTCTGGAACCATCATATTTTGGCTGGACTCATCTCGATTCTCGTATCGAATTCTGGATTTATTTGTATTGCGGGGCGAAGAAATATTGAGTAAGACATGTAGACATACCTCAAATCTGGAACCTCCCAACTGGAATCTACTGGAAGCATAGCCATCTCTCGTCTGATCAGTGAGAGATGTGCATGATTACATATAGCCGTTTATATGTCGATCTCGGTATTTTAAAACACACTGTTAGAATAGCTGGGCTCACCTGGATTCTTGATCACTACCTAGAATAATCTTGTACTGGATTCATCTTGTATTAGATTCATCTCGTACTGGACTTATAGTAGTTTTACACTTGTTTTGCATTTACTGTCTGGACTTATTATGTTACTTTAGTTCAGCTAGATTTATTTTACAGTCTTCATTGCCATCATTCTTCTCTTGTTTTAGTTACTTTACTTTCCTTGTATCTTACTGCTTCTCTATACTATCACCTAAATATAAACTGCCATATTCATCAATAAAACTGTTTATAAATGCTTTATAGTTCTCTGTCATTACTTAGGTTTTCTTGATGAGTTGTACTCGTTCTCGTCCTGATTGGACCTGTTGAAAATTTTACAGAGGACGAGGAGAAGGCCTGCTTAGATACTTTCTATAGGACAGCCTTAGAGGACACTTGCGATCCGGACTTCCAGTCGGATCCCTTAGCTGTAGAGACTGTTGCTCCATAGATATCTTTATCTTATTTCATTATATTAGAGATTGAGTTGTATATTTGGATCTATATTATTTCTGGATGTTAGTGGAGTTTATCTAGACACTTAGCTTTCTCTCTATTTGTATTTCCTATGGATTTGGATCTTGTATCCTTTATATCATTATGTCTTATCGTATTCTACCTTAGATGTGATTGAGATATATTCTGTTATGTCACCCCCATTCGGGGAGTATAACTGTTATTACCTTAAACTGTTAGATGTTGTGACCTAGGACAGCATTCTACCGCCGACACTGCAGCGTAGGCTGGGCGTTGTTACGTTCTCGTACCCTCACAGTGTGTGCGGGTCATGACAAAACGTAATTGGAGTGATAAACTTCGAGAATGTCTATGGGCATATCGTACCACTGTCTGTAATCCTACAGGCTGCATACCTTTTTCTTTAGTATATAGGTGTAAAGCTGTTCTGCCTTTGGAAATTCAAATTCCATTATTGAGAATTGCCATTGCTAACGAACTTACTACAGAAAATAATGATCGTCTTCGGCTTCAAGAATTGGAGGCGCTCGACGAAAAAAGGTTACTGGCTCAACAGTACATTGAACTTTGTTAGGCCCAAGTTTCAAAAGCCTTTAATCGCAAAGTCAGAGTGCGAACTTTTCAGGAAGGCGAGTTAGTCCTTCCAGTTAGACGTCCCATGACTATGACACATGAGCAAAGGCAAGTTCGAGACAAAATAGGAAGGGAATATGTGGTAAATAAAGTCTTCTCAAATGGAGCCTATCAGTTAACAGATATGGATGGCAGAGTTGCTATGATGCCCATCAATGGCAAATTTCTCAAAAAATATTATGTATAAAGACAAAATGTACTTTATTTTCAGAGACATGGTGTAAATAAAAATTTATTTCTTTTTATTCAAAAGCGGAATAAAATTACATAATATTAAGGACGGGGAGGTGGCCCTGACCCTTCCTGATTAAATATATAATTTGCCAATTGTTCAAACATCTCATTGCCGGAACTCACGAAAAACTCGCAAGCAGCCATCCTTAATGCTTCTTCTTCGACAGTTTTTCCATGTTTCATCAGTTCAACAATCACATCCCGTCTCAGTGCAGGAACAGTTGAGCCTTCACCCCTTTCTTTCTGATGAGGCACTGGAGGCTCAGTAGGAAGCATCTTGGTCTCCTCTTCAGTCTTTGGAGCAAGCAAATCTTTGGAAGATATTTTTTTGTACAGAAGGGAAAGTGATTGGCAATATCTACAAAAGTTTTGTTCTATTTATAGATAAAACAACCAGATAGCCAATCTCGAGAACTGATGTGACTTTTGGAAAGAAGCACGACTGTTCATTCATTCATAACTATTCATTCATTATCCTCTCTTCAAAAATCGATGCGATTGTTCATTCGTGTCTCTTCCTCGAGAGTTGAAGTGGCTGTTCATTCATTCGGTGTCCTTTTTCTCGAAAATTGGAGTGACTGTTCACATTTCATAACGAGAGTTCATATTCTCCATGCTTCTGAATTCTATTTATTTACACCAGCAATTTGTCACATCCCCATTTTTTCTTGATTCTATTTTTCCTTATCACCACATCAAAGAAAAATCAAATCATAAAGGAGAGAAAATCATTCTTTATTTCCTTCTTTAAAAACATAGATACATCTTAATAGAAATCTATTACATCTCAGATTTTTATTCTAAATATAACATGAAGGTCTATTATATATTTGGATCTTCTTATTTGTTGGTGCCAGTTTCTTGTCGTCTCGACCTGAAGCAACGAGCCAGATAATGGAATCAACTCTGGTATTCTCTCTCTGATAGACGAGAGGAGAACTACAGAGTACAGCAGTCCAAAGATGAGCTGCTGTCAATACAGCTCTCTCCACCATCCAACTCTCATGTGTATAGGCTCTTTCTACCATCTGAGGAAGACCCTTCTGGAACACGGAGAGTCCTGAGCTGTCTGATTTGAGTGTCAGAATCACATGAGCTGTTGATGTGAGTATTAGAAGAATGTTCTCTATAGCATCCAAATCATCAATGCCAGTCCTGAAGAAGCTTGCTAACCGAGTCTCTGCACATATTAATAAAACAGGAGGAGTTAGCAGAATCTATCAAACAGTGTGCACCTATCAACAAGCGCATACCAGCAGTGTGCGCCTATCAACAGACGTATATCAACAATGTGTGCTTATCGACAGGCGCAAACCAGCAGTGTGCGCCTATCAACAGGTGCATATCAGCAATATGCGCCTATCAACAGGCGTAAACAAGCAGTGTGCGCCTACCAATAGGCGCACATCAGCACTGCGTACTGATCAAACAGACGCATATTAGAAATGCGTGCCGATCAACAGGCGCATATCTCTTCAGTACAAGTTGATCAAACTAGCACATGTCAGTAATACGCGCCTCTGATCGAAGCTAAATACTGGACCACGATTTGCGCCTATTGTTAGTGCATATCGACAGTATCTACAACATGAAAGTCAGTGCTTATCTTCAAAAGCGGCACAAAAGAAAAATGCTCATATAAGAAAATCATTGGTTCTTTGTTGAGACTTACCAACTTTTGAAGAAGCAGCATACAAAAGAATAACATCGGAATGAAGTAGCGCAAGTGAGACCTTGTGAGAAGCCATTTGTTTTGAGAAAGTATGAATGACTCTTTCGTTTCTGGTTGTCCTTTTTTAAAAAGAGTGAAAGATGAAGACAGATACGTCATTCTAGGAGCCTATTTTGGGAAAGAATTAGAAATGGGCGCCAAAAAACCGTGTGACGACTGCCATGTGTCACTCAGAAGAAACAGTAAACAAAGAATTAGCCAAAGTCACACGGTCACGTGCGCTATTTGAAATCTCAACCACAAAATGTATCAGAAATTATAGATTTCATTGCATTAAGATGGGTGGACCCCTACAATCAAGGACTTCAGAAAAGAGAATAAAAGTTGTTTTGCTTAAAACATTATTCCTTGTTCTTGCCTTCATCGATCTGACGATGTCGGCGTCCAATTTCTGTATGTTGTAGATCCCCGAGCGACGCATCAGATTAAGGAATCCCTCCGAATCGCTGTGCTCTTTAGAGGATGGCCCACCACACGAGCGATTGAAGACTGTCGGGTTTAAACCGAAACAGTCTAAAAAGTTTACCGCCTTCAATGCCGGGTCAGCCTCCAATAAATAAGTCGACGGCACGACGTCATGTCCCGCTTCAGGGGACTTGATCGTGGTGTCAGCATTTATCTCCATCTCTTCCTTCTTGGGGGATATTGAAGAATAGAAGTGAAGAATAAAGCACAAAGATCAACTACTACATATATATCAACAAATTGACTTTCGTATTTCTCATAGGAAACTGAAAATCATCAATGAAACTCGGGAAGACTGTAGAAGCATGGAAAAGAACAAGAAAGTCCATGCGGCTCGAAACAGAAGGAGTCTCATGCGGTTCAAAGAATCTCGTGGAGCTTCATGCGGCTCAAGAGTCCTTTAGAGCTTCATGCGGCTCAAAAGTCCTTCAGAGCTTCATGCGGCTCAAAAATCAACAATAGCTCCAAACGGCTCGGGTAAAAGCCACGTGGCCCTATGCGGTTCACCTCTACAGCTGGCCATCAAGCAGAGGCTTCATTTAATATTCTGACGCAACACGGCAGCTCTGACATAAAGGTGAATTGACAGCTCTGACATAAAGCTGCAATGATGACTCTGACATAATGGCGCGCTCCTAGGGAAACGAATGAAATCTTTATAGCTGGCACGATCCACCAATTCCGAAGCTCACTATGCGGCTACCTACTTTAATGCGGCCGCCACCCTCATGTGGCTGCCACCCTCATGCGGCTGCCATCTCCATGCGACTGCCGCCCTCATGCGGCTGCCACCTTCATACGGCTGCCACCCTCATACGGTTGCCACCTTCATGCGGCTCAGTTGTAAGGACTTCCATGCGGCTCAGATTAAAGGATTTCCATGCGGCTCAGTTGTAAGGACTTTCATGCGGCCCGGTTAAAGGCCACATTCATACGGCTCAATGATGACAGTCCTCCACGTGGCTCGTAGCAGTTGGAACACGTGGCAGGAGTTGATCAAATCCCAATAATCCAGATTTATGACAATCATCATAACAGGCAGTTGGGACACGTGGCAGGAGATTGACCAAGATTTATTCACTCGGATTTGCTGATATCAACAAATCATCATGATGCAAATTTGTTGCAATCAACATTAACTGCCCATGCAGATTGGTGCAGTCAAAATTAACTGCCCAGATTTGTTACAATCAATATTAACGGCCTAGATTAATTTTCAACAAACAAGATCAAGGCAAATCGTAACCAATCCCTAACCGCCCACTTTTTAAGGAGCAATCATTACAAACCCTACTTATCACACCCCACTCCTATAAATAGCAATGTGCCATTCCCTTGCCGAGAGGACGGAGATGCACACAGAGGGAGCGGCAGCGCACAGAAGAATCTCTCCACACATCCCGAGAGCATTTCTTCATCAGATCCAAGGCTACGTCCAATCGTCCAAGGAGTATGGCAGAGTTGATAGCACTCTCCCGAGCCTCTACCGTTACCCCCCAGAAAAACTAAACAATTGTACTTAGATTGCTGTACCTAGGTTTTCATCCCTAGGCTTTCTTTGTACGAGCGAGTTTGTGTTGTGAAGTAAAAGTCTACTCCTCCCATAAAACTGTTCTGTTCTTTTACAATCAATGGCAAACACGATGGCGACTCTGCTGGGGACTAACTTCTCTACGGCTAAGGAGTTGGTGATACAATCGGACGCAGCTAAACTTGGCTCCACTCAACAGATGCAGGTCGTCCGCTTCGACCAGCAGGCGTTTGAAGAAATGCTCTCCGACGGAAGCGCTGGTCCGGTCCAGAAGCGAGCCCGCACGAAGAAGGCTCGCAGGGAATGGAGGCCCAAATCATTTGCTCCTTCCCAAGCTCTGGAGGAAATGCTTCCTGCTACCCAAAATGGCGGGGAAGACTCTCATACGGCCCCACTTCAGACCATAGAGGACTCTGCTGTCCCCATGTCCTGCAGAGGAAAATACTACAATGATGGACTTGCAGGGGCAAAGAGGAACTCTGTACGGTCCAAGAAGAAGCCGCATAAGGGCGTCAGCCACATGAAGACTCATGCGGCCTCATAAGCCAGCCGCATGCAGAAGGCTCAAGCGTTCAAAACTTCCAGCCGCATGAAGGAGGCTCATGCGGCCACAACTGCCAGCCGCATGTAGACTGCTTATGCGGCCACCGCTTCTAGCCGTATCCAGAAGGTTCATGCGGCCACATATGCCAGCCGCATACAGACAGCCTGCACGGCCACCAATCCCAGCCGCATACCATCTGTTCTATGTGGCGTACGGTCAGTTTTTGACCGTCTCTCATACGGTCCTGACATTAGAGGCTCTCGGGAGGTTGTGCTAAACTCTGTGACGCACCACTTGGACTCTTTCTACTCTGCACTCTCGGGTGCTAGAGGAAAGAAGTCTAGGGCAGTACGGGCTCGTCGAGCTCAGTCAGCTATCCCAACTTCTGACTATCAGGACGTCCCGCTGACTATTATGCAGCCCCTGATAGAAAGTTGTATAAAATAATCCGTGTCCAGCCCCCCGTGGCTAACGAACGGGATAGTTATCAAGAATCATCCAACATTGATCAGGACAAGTACCTGTACTACCCCCACATCAAGGAGCAGGCAGGATGCCAACACACTCATGTGCTCAGGACTCCCAGGCCCATAAAATGGGTATAAAGGTTGCTCGAGATGCACCTGACTTGCGTGATGTGATCCTTCACAAGCGCAAGAAAAGAGAAGAAACTTCGGTGTGCAGAGAGTCCTTCCATGGACATCACTGCACCCAAGTTATTGTCAATTGCTGCTGCAACAACACGGCAGTACAAGAAGACCGACGGTCCGTCTTCCAACGACTGCAACACCCAAGCTCAGAAGACGAGGAGCTTCTTGTCGCCTCCTGCAATTCTACTCAGAAGATCCCTGGCGACGGGAAAGGAAAGAAAACAAATGTCTCCAGCCCAAAAATCTCAACCAAGAAACTCTCTTCTAAGCGGTTGTCCACGACCGTTACAGGAGGAGTTTTCTAAGGTACTCGCTCAAAGACGAAATCTGCCACACTTGGAGATTCGTCGTCCACATCTCTGGGAGGTGCTGGAGCCGGAGGTAGCACTCATTCCAACATCCACGACAATCCGGTGTTCCAAGAAGATAATCCAGGGGAAACGGTTACCCCAACAGATGCAGCATGTTCCGACGTCCCCGAGGACCTCCACAACTCTCAAGATAAGGCAAGCTCTGAAGCTGGGGGTACCAATCCTTCTGAGTCCGAACCAGAGGAGAACATTCCCACATACCATGACGTCTTATCTGTACAAGGGTATGACTCAGAGGGCACGTCCTCCACCGTTTCTTCCATCTCTCCTCATACGAGGACGGTGTTCATGACGGACAGCAACCCTGACGGTCCCAGTGATCGCCAACACATCGACACTCTGGAAGCCATACTTCATACCTTCGTCAAATCTGTAGAGAGATCAAAGTGGCACTTCCAACTCTGCAAGGAAGGACGCAAAGCCAAACAAACTTGGGACATGCGGTCAATACGGACTCCAACTCAGCTGCACCAAACCCGGGTGATAATCCTTCTGAAATATCGACTCTCACCACTGCAGACGAGGCCAGGGAGGCAAGACGAGAGGTCCAGGAGCTTCAGGCCATGTTCCACGCCCGAGAAACCTGCTAGGACCTCAGGATACGACAACCGTATCCTACAGCGTGTAGAGATGTTCCCTTCCCACCAAGATATAAACCATTCAACATCAATCCCTATGATGGTAAGACATCTGCAAGCAGGTACATCACCTACTTCGAAGTCACAATCGACCATCTGCCTCATGACGATGCCATCCTTACGCGATTGTTCGTCGGGACATTGGAAGGGGTTGCCTTCGACTGGTACCGCAACTTGCCGGACAACTGCATCCATTCTTTCGCTGGATTCAAACGTATGTTCCTGGAGAGGTTCTACGAAGTAGGACAAGGCATGACAATATCCACCCTCATGGACATTGTTCAAGGAGAAAAGGAGCTGACAAGGAACTATATTAAGCGATTTTGCCAAACTGCGATGAAGTTGCCTTCTGGTAACCCTGATTCCTCCCTGATTGAAATTTTTCAAAAGAGGCTGCTCCCCACAATCAGCCTCTGGATGGGCAAGAGTCAATTCAAGGACTGGAAGACGTTCATCATCAGTGCCGCTGGTGCAGAAGACAAGTTGAAGAAAGCTCGCCAATTGGGACTGCACATCTCAGAGGGAGAGGACAAGGGTAAACGCCCTAATGCCAATAATAACAATAGCGATAATTCCTCCAACAACCAAGACAACAAGGGCAAGCAGGCTATGGTGGCTGACACAACCTAGAAGCCTGAACCAAAGCCGACAGAAAAGTAATAGCCTCAGATGACCTACTCCTTCGAGGACGGCCATGTCAAGCCCATCTTGGACATGCTTATACAAGGAGGTCAAATTCAGCTCCCTCCTCCAAAGCGTGAACCTCGTCCTGCAGAGATGGAAAGCCCTAAGTCTTGCCACTATCATCGTTATGTCCACCATGCTACACAAGACTGCTACCAACTGAAGCGATACATCCAACATCTCATCGATTCTAAGGCCTTGACCATTGATTTCGAAGAGGTGACCATGGCAGCCAATATGGTGTCAGTACAGTTCAGTAGCTTCCCTCCGACAAAGACTCAAGATGGAGTAATACCCGTCCCCAGAGCAAAGATGGAGGTCGCTAACCTTCCACCTCCCCGAGACCAGGCTACTGGTCTAGTGCCCCTTACCACATCACGAGGGGAGGTCATGTGGGTCCATCCGGACTTAGTACCTGAAGTGACTCAGTCAGCCCAACCCTCCACCAAAAATAAGAAGAGTGGGAAAGTTAAATCATGCCGCATAATCTCGACAAAGGTCGAAGAAGCTACGGCTGTTGTTATCCGATCCGGTACACAAACTCAACCTCCACCGGGTAACTCGGCTGAAGATCATCAGCCGACGGCTGCTAATGCTCCAGGACCTTCTCATCCTTCGACGACCGACAAGCCTAGGCCGAAGGAGACTCGCTTTGACAAACCGCTCCGAAGAGAGACGCCTCATGGGCTGGAGAGGCCCTACAACTTTGACATCTTAGCACAATTGGCCAACACACCAGCCAAGTTGTTATTGTACGAGCTCCTGAGACTCTCCAAAGATGTTTGCATCGTACTGAGTGAGGCACTCCAGAATGCCGACGTATATCTGGCTCAGTCCAATCTCACTGGGGAGAGCTCGCCTGCAGATCTCCAGGACAGCACTTGCACAGGTGTAATACCCAACATTGTCTTCACTCCGTAGGATATGCTTATCAAGACCAACCTGCACGTTCGCCCTCTATATCATACTGGATATGTTGACAACATCAAGGTGGATCGGATGTATATTGATCCCAGTTCTTCCATAAGCATCATCCCGAAGAGCTTGCTACACCATCTGCGTATCCCAATGCATCGCCTGATGCCGACAAGCACTGCTATCAGCAATTTCAATTCAGGCAAAAGCTATCTGATCAGGAAGATTCGCCTGAAGTGCCAAATCGGCGACCTTCAGTCAGAAGTGACATGTTATGTTATAGACGCGGACACTTTCTACAATATTATTCTGGGGCATCTGTGGATACACGATTACATGATCCTGCCCTCAACATTATACCAGTGCTTCAAATACGTCGACAAGTACGGCTTTGTCAGGACAGAATTTGCCGACATCGATCCCTTTAAAGGGATCGAATCCTACTACTCAGACTCATGCTTGTACGAGAAGTCAAAAAGGCACCTTGTCGAAGAAGATACTCAAGCTCAAACTGAGGCGGCAACTGGATCTGAAGAACCTCTGACGATCCACCTCCAAGCCCGTAAACCTGGCAGAACTGTACCCCTTACAGCTACTCTGCGTAAGGATGCAATCAGCCTATCTGCACAGGAAGGGCAGATGATAATCCGACTGCCACGGTCTTGCCAAGCACCAAGACCCATGACAGAGCCACTAACAATCAGGCTGCCTATAGCTAGCCAGCAACAAACAGAGGAGCTCAATCCTTCTGTCAAGCTGATGACTATTCGTCTTCCCAGAATGAATCGACAGCCGAACGATAAGCCGAGGACTGCTAGCCAGCCAACAACTCCCCACACAGCGCCAAGCACCAAACTGGGGGTCGCTAGTACGCCAATGACTCTACGTTCTGCTCCACCATGGGAGCTCCTGATGATTAAGCTGCCTAAATCATCCTCCAAGTCTTCATTTACACAGGGGATAGCCGAAGAAGAGTCAGAGCTGGCCAAGTATGTGGCTGCTCACACTGATGTTCCATCCGCAGATGATGTAATCCTACTGGAAAATATACCTTACATCATCAATAAAGGGCTATTTTTGAACTACCTCGAGCTTAATAAGCTTTGTACCATGTATGCTATGGAATACGGTATAGGCACCAACTACACACGCAGGTGACAAATGTCTACACCGTAAACCAACTTACTCCAGTAGAAGACGCTTACCTCATAGTCGAGGGAGAGGATCATCCAATCATCTTCGTCCAGAAGAATGATTCACAACCCTTCAGGATAGAAGAAGTTGATCTCGAACCCGACACTGGAAGACTGCCCCTTTATCTGTACAGTTCCCGATCCAAGTACCTCATGCAAAAATAGGGGTATGATCTGGAAACTATGCCAGGCTTGAACTGTGGTACTGGACGATGATTATTCTTACAATTGTCGGTCCCGGCTGGAAAACCACGGGATTACTACAACAAGACCATATATGGGCTAGGTTGTGTTACACCTGCAACAACCCCTGAGAGCTCAGATGAGGAGTACGAATGGCACTCTCATTCGTCTGGGTCATCCACTTCTGATTCAGACGTCAGCATTAGGGACATGCTCAGGCATGTCTGGTCCGTCAATATGGCATCTGCCGACGCCTACGAAGAAGATGGAGACATTCCTGAACTTCTTGAGTTAGAGCCGTAGGCACAACAGCTAGATGCGTAATAGAAGAAGCAGTTCGAACAAAGAGAGCCTTCCACCGAAGATGTGGTTGTGTAAGTTGATCTCGGTGATGAGTCCTCTCCAAAGCCCATCTTCATCAGCAAGAATTTGACAGACGAAGAGCAGGAATTGCTACTGCAACTCGTCAGAGAATACATCGACGTGTTCATCTGGAGCTACGAAGACATGCCAGGGCTGAACCCCGAGGTTGCACTTCACAAACTCAACATTCGTCTGGACGCAAAACCGGTCAAGCAACAGCAACGACGGTTCGGCCCAGACATCATGAAATCTATCGAAGTTGAGGTCAACAAACTGATAGCCAGCATCTTCATCCGAGAGGAGCAACATCCAGACTGGGTCGCCAACATAGTACCAGTCCTCAAGAAGAATGGAAAGATTCGAATCTGCATCGACTTTCATAATCTGAATGAGGTATGTCCCAAAGATGAATTCCCTCTTCTCATCACAGATATCATGATTGACAACACATGCATATTTGAACGCATGTCATTCATGGATGACTTCTCAGGATACAACCAAATCAAGATGTTTTCTGACGACGAGAAGCATACATCATTCTGAACATCGATTGGCGTATACTGTTACACCGACATGCCCTTCGATTTAAAGAATGTCGGTGCCACATACTAATGAGCCATGAGCATCATTTTCAGAAATCATCTGTGTAAGACCGTGGAGTGTTACGTCGACGACATCGCCGCCAAGATCCGCTCTAAGCAAGATCATCTGCATGATCTGAGGACAGTATTTGACCTGATACGAGCGCACAACTTGAAGATGAATTCGACCAAATCCTTCTTGGGCGTATCTAGTGGCAAATTCTTGGGTTTTATTATTACTGCCCAGGAGATCCACATAGACCCGAAGAAAATTAAGGCAATCTTGGAGATGGGTCCTCCGATAAATCTCCGTGAACTCCGAGGCCTTCAAGGGAGGCTAGCTTCAATCAGGAGGTTTATCTCTAATCTCTCCGAACGATGTCAGCCATTCACCCACCTCATGAAGAAGGGTATTTCATTTGTATGGGATAAAGAATGTCAGCGCACCTTCGACAACATCAAAGAATATCTATCGAACCCTCCAGTCCTGGTGGCCCCTATTGCTGGAAAACTATTCCTGCTCTATGTGCGAGCAATGGAGCATTCGTTCGGTGCTTTACTAGCACAAAACAATGATGCAGGCTATGAGCAAGCTATATATTACCTCAGTCGAATGATGATAGGGCCTGAACATCGATACACTGCCGTAGAGAAGGAGTGCCTTGTTCTGGTGTTCGCCATTCAGAAGACGCGATACTACGTCACGGGACAAACCATCCATGTCGTATCAAGGGTTAACCCCCTCAGGGTCCTCATGACTAAGTCGGGTGCACTCAGCTCTCGCCTCACTACTGGGCGATATTATTGTCTCCCTACCACATTTTCTTCGTCCCGCAGAAGGCTATTAACGGTCAAGCTCTGGCAGACTTTTTAGCAGCTCATCCAGGTTTGGAGTCAACTAGAATAGGCAAAGAGATTCCAGATGAGGTTGCCAATTCAAACATGGCCTCTCGTGATATCGTATAGCGAATGTTCTTCGACGGCGCTTCCAGAACTGGGCCCAAGGGCAACATCGTTGCTGTAGTCGGAGTGGTGCTGATTTCTCCATCCGAGATGATGATCATTCGGGCTTACACTCTCACGGAGCCCTGTTCAAACAATATGGCCGAGTACAACGCTTTGGTCATTGGCCTCCGACTTGCAAAGGAGCTGGGGGTAGAGTATCTTGAAGCATACGGCGATTCGTAGTTAATCGTCAATCAGATCCGGGGTTCATACGAAGTTCGCCATGAAGATATGATCCCCTATCTCCAAATAGCGATCAACATCATTTTGTCATTTGAAGGGTTCTTTATAGAATATGTTTCCAAACTCCAAAATATCGAAGTCGATGCCCTAGCAGGTCTGGCTGCTTCCCTAGCGGTCCTAAAATATACTCATTATTTCGTGGATGTAATAGGCCACGAGTTAGTTTGTCCCAAGAATACCATCCAATTTGCTGAAAGTTATTCCGCTCAGACGGTCGACGAAGCACCAGACTAGAGACAGCCATTTGTAGACTTCGTAGTCTATAGTATCTTGCCCGAGAATCCAAAGGAAGCCTCTTCTATCAGAAGACGTTCCCTCAGATTCTTCTACGATACAGAGACAAAAATGCTGTATCAGCGATCATACAATGGGTTACTGCTTCGGTGTCTGTCAAATACAAAAGCCAAGGAAGCTGTACGCGAAGCTTACAACGACGTCTACGTGGCCCATCAGCCTGGCCCGATATTGCAAGACTGCCTTCGTGGAATGGGCTATTATAGGCCTACGATGGTTGCAGATGCGATAGACTATGCAAGAAAGTGCAAAGCCTGTCAAGTCCATGCAGATTTTATTCACCAGCCATCCGAGTTTCTACATCCGACGGTGGCATCCTGGCCATTCAAAGCATGGGAAATGGACATTATTGGTCCGATCACTCCGTCTTCGTCCTGAGGACATCGCTTTATACTCGCAATCATAGATTACTTCTCTAAATGGGTGGAGGCTATTCCACTGGCAGAAGTGAAGACTTTAAACATGATCAACTTCCTTAAGTATCACATCAACTATCGCTTTGGACTACCCCGAAGGGTCATCCACGATAATGGTTCGCAGTTCGCAAGCCATGCCTTCTATCGGTTCTGCGACAAACACCGAATCCAGAATGTTGCTTTAATACCGTACAATCCGGCAGCGAATGGGTTGGCAGAAGCATTCAATAAAACTATAATCAAGCTGCTCAAGAAGTTCGTATCTTCCAACAAACGCGACTGAAATGAGAAGCTTGGCGAATGCTTATGGGCATACCGTACTACAGTTCGGACGGCCACTGGGAACATACCATTCTCCTTGGTATATGGGAGTGAGGCGGTTCTCCTACTAGAGATTCAAATCCTTTCGCTCCGCGTCATCCTCACCTATCGATTAACGACGGATGATAATTACCGTCATCGGCTACAAGATTTGGAGGCCTTAGATGAGAAATGCCTGTTAGCTCAACAATAAATCGAGCTGTATCAAGCACGCATCTCTGGAGCCTTCAACAAGAAGGTTAAACTCAGAACATTTCAAGTGGGCGATCTCGTTCTGGCAATTCGGAGGCCGATGGTTATGACTCACAAAACTGCTGGCAAATTCCAGCCAAAGTAGAAAGGCCCATTTGTCATCGAGGCTGTATTCTACAATGGTGCTTACCGCCTCGCAAAATAAAACGGAGACTTGCTCATATTGCCCATCAACGGCAAGTTTCTGAAGCAGTATTATGTCTGAAACGATATCCTCCAAATCTTCCAGATTGTTGAGTTATGTACCTTTGGTACCGCTAAACTTATACTCTGACTCTGAATCTTCCAGATTGTCGAGTTATGTACCCACAGGTACCGCTGAACTTACACTCTGGTCACTCCAGATGAATCTATATCGCATCTTTTGGGTTGTAAGTCACGTATGATCATACCTCTAAACTTTTTTCCTAAAAAGAGCTCCTTCCTCATGATCCAATACCCACACTTTCAGTGCATAAAAAGGGTAACAGATCCACAAATTTCTCGAAACAACCACGTCGATGTTACCTCTGAGTTGTTTTTACTTTAATAAAAAATAAACCACCCCTCACGTAGAACTTCCACGTCCTCATTACCTATGAGTTGTTCTATGTACCCTTCATGGAGCCCACTTCTGCCACGTCCTCATTACCTCTGAGTAGGAAGGCTCTATTGAAAAAACCCTCATATTTTACCACGTCCTCATTACCTCTGAGTAAGTATGTCGGTTTTCTCTCGACTTATTATCTGTACCCAAAACCGGAGTACGCCAAGGATAATAGGCCCACAAATGTCCTCTGTTGACCACAAATATTGTACTAAGTTTTCTAGTACATGAGCCTCATTTTTCATCATGCCTCGGAAGCCCAGCTGCTCCATGGTATTCTTTCTTCCAATACCAGGAACGTCCATGGCCACCTTACTATGGAATTGTTCTAACTATCCCCATCAAACATGTTATCCGTACCTAAAACCAAGGTATACCAAGGGTAACAAGTCCACAAACAGTCCCCCGGTGGGGCAAATACCACAACATCACAAACGCAATAAGCAATACAAATGAAGGGTAAAATAAAACATACTATTTTATTTGACAGTCAAAAGTACTACATGTTCGGGGACTACCTCCCTCTCAAAAAAGGAAAAGAACATAAACAAAAGATGGAAAAGGCCGACTATAGTTCGGCGATACATAATTCCATGAGACGGTCCCTCAGCAAGACAGTCGACAGTTCAAACCTCTGCTTGGCCCGGCGCTCGGTCTCCTGAGTCAGCCGCTCCGCATCCTCCAGATGCGCATGAGCCCGCCAGCCATCCTCAAGCTTCTTTAGAGCACGCTCCAGGCCAGCAGAAGCTCGGGTGACCTTTTTGGCCTCCTAAACGATCAGCTCTTTATCCGTACGGGGAGCTTCGAGCTCAGATTCCAAAAAATCTAGCTTCCTCTGGAGCTCGAGGATGTGCTCCCTTGTATTAATTATTTTACGAGAGGCAGCCGCTTCTCGAGCCATGCAATCCTCGCTCTTGCGGCTCAGCTGGTCATACTGGAGAGATAGGTCGCCGATGTCCTTTATTATAACTGGCTTAGACGCAAGCCGTGCAGCCCTTACCTTCTCCAGGACAGTGGTGAGGAAGTCTCGCTCATGATCTATTGCTGCAGACAGATTAGCTTGTCGCAGTACTTGAAACTGGGCCACAAGCTGATCAGCCTCTAACAATTTGGGCTCCAGAAGCGCACCTATCCCTGCCCCACCAGGGAGAGTTTTAAGAATTTCAATTTGGCCACGGGCGCATTATTGGGCCAAGGCAAAGGGGGTCCCCCGCTCCACAGCAGCTTCGACCCCTTTCTTCAGGTGGCGGTAGAAACTGTCGACCACATCCTGTGATGCTTCATCCAGAACTTTCGTAGAGGACGGCATCAAAGGAAGTGTAGCTGGCCGTGTCGAAGGAGACGCACCAGAACTTGCCACCCCTGCCACCAGGGAAACAAATTCCGAGCGAATTCCGAGCAAAAAGATGCGTGGATAGCAGCTAACTCCTCCTCCGCGGCCCGAAGAATCAGGATACTCGACAAGGCGGAAAGGTCGACTCCCGAAGCCACATGAGCAGAGAAGGACGCAGGGACCATTGCTCCCTGTCCCGGCTGTGCCGCCATCTGATCTCCTGAACTCGATCCAGCGGAAGGCCCCTCAATATAAGTCGGAAGGGGGGGGGGCACACTCCCTTCCACCAGATCCCCACTGGAAAAGCCTATCCTGCCAATGTCCGTCATTGGCAGTGAAGGGGCAGGACCTGTATGTCCAGAGCAACCATTAATCAGCCTAACCCGAAGGATGCGATGATAGAGCAAATGGGCCTCCTCTCTAGTCAAGATTTAGCTTATCTTACCAGGAGAGGGTTGTGGAGGCTGAGGTTCGCTCACAACCGCCGTAGCCCCCTCACCAGCAACCTCTAAACCGAATTCAGCTGGTTCCTCTGCCCCAGCCGCCTCGGAAGGAGATACGAATGGATCAGCGTCACCCTTCTAAAATTCAGTAGTCTCGAGGACGGGTTCAACGGAGCCCCCGTCGCCCTGGGTCGAGACCTCAGCAAAGTGAGACCCCTCAGCCGCCGCCGAGAGAACCCCGGCAGAAATAATCTCGGCACACATGTCACTAATCAAAGTGGTCAGGGCTGGATTGACTTCAGAAATAGTGGCCGGTTCTCGAGAGTCCGACTCTTTTAACGCCTACAGAAAAAAAAATTAGAACATAGTTCAAGAAAAGCTAAAGAAAGAGAGGGTTGTGATTCAATTCACCTCCGAAATGGCACCTATATCCTTGCCTCTCTCCTTAATGAGCAGTCGGCGAGGCCTAACCGCAGCCCGTTTCATGGAGTAGGTTCTGTCGCCTCCAACAGACTCAGGCCTGCTTCGCTTTCGAAAAAGACTCGGCTCAACAGGCGGCTGATCCGCCACCATCTCATCTGGCACAATAGGCGGCTGATCCGCCACCACCTCTTCTGCAGGAGGGAGAGAGTTATCGGCATCATGCTCGTCATCCTCTTCGTCCACATTGGTAGACTCCGAGTCCAGCATAGGAACCGTGTTCGCCCTCTTCTTCCTCGTCTTGGACCCCTTAGGCTTCTCTGCCAAGCCAGTACCCACAATGAAGCTGGTACTCGGGTCAAAATTAACGGGAGGCTTGCTTGCAGTAACATGGTATAGGGCCGCCATATACAAAATTATCCCTAGCGCCTAAGCATCAGGAACCGAGAAGCTGGTTCGGGTATGAACCGCGTCATAATAATGCCAGGCCCTGATACCGTCGAGGACGCTACCTATAATGCCCAGGCAAGGGCTGGGACTGTCAAAGAATAGCTGGCTATACCCGAACTGGCGGAAGAACCTGCTGGGCAAGTAGAGCTCTGTAGCACTTGTCTCCCTAAATTTATTTATTTATTTTAGAGAGTATTTTTTTATTTTGTTTATTATTATTAGTTATATGATGGTTTGAATCGTAGGTAAATAGAGATTTGATTTGGGATCACAAGGGTACGTACCTAAGCCTATAGCTTAAGTATAGTAAAACTAGGACATATATGGTATCCAGGGTCCCCAGACAACCTCTAGAGTATCATTTTATTATTTTAGAATTTCTTGGATTTTTAGGAGATTTTTAGATAATTTTTATATGCGATTTTATTATTTTCTTAAGCTTCTAGGAATTTTTATGAAGGCATCCGGGAGTATTTTTGAGGTTAAAGAATTTATTTGGGCTCTAGAATCCTTAAATTATTTTTCAGATTTTTCTAGGAATTTTTAGGAATTTTCTGGGATTTATTTGGATTTTTTAGGGATTTTTTTGATTTTTTTTTAATTTTTTTGTAATTAAAATCTATTTCCTATATATAATTATACAGTCAGCCGTGGGGAGGGGCCCACCCGTCAGCCGCTAAAGCGGGAGAGGCGGGCCCACGTGGCAGCGAGAGGGGCGTGTGGAGCTCGGTCTCCGAGCCGCCCTCAGATCCCAAGCCGAGCCGGCTTGGAGCTGCACTACTCCGAGTCGAGCTGGGATTGTTCTAGACCGTGCGATCCCAGCGGTGGGTGCGTGGGATTCTGCCACGTGGCAGAGTCAGCTGCTTAGACAGCATCCACCGACTCCCTCTTTTCTTATATATATAGTATATAGTTTATTGTTTTCCGAAAACCCTAGAATTCAGCAGTTTTTTTGTGGGAGAGTTCAATAGGGATTCTTCGACTTCGCGGAGGGTTTGTCGTTGATCCAGACGTCCATTTTGCGTGCCGTTTTTTTTGTTAGAAGCGTATTGAGGTTAGGTTTCTGAATACATAATTTATTTTTTGGTCTTTTGATCTCGAATTTTTGAATAATTATTTGAGTGTCGGTTGTCCAAAAATCAATACGTCGCACGGTTTTTGAGATTTCGAGCGATCCCGAACTCCGTTTCGCGATCCGTTTGAAGTTTTGGAAAGTTGACACCGAGCTCTACAACATATAAATTTTCCAGAAATTCAGAGTTTCATATAGTATTTTATTTTGTTCATAGAAGTCAGATTTGGTCAACGGTTCATCGATTTGGTCATGGTTAGCCATAATGGCGATAACTTTTGGCCAAATCATGATTTTGTGGCACAGTTGATTCCAGTGCACTCATGGCACTGAAATCTATCATGTTGCACACTCAAACTTTTGAATTCATAATGTTTGACAAGTTAGTCAATAGTATGTCTCGGTTTGCGTGCCACGGGTCCCGAATTTGGAACCGTAAATTTCTTTGGCCAAATATTTCTGTGTAGATTGTTATTTCAGAATTAAATAGGTTAAAATAGGATTTTAGATGAATTATTCCAGAATTAGAATAGTATTAATTAGTTTAACCCATTAGCCACTTTCTAGGATTTTTTAGAGTGGGAATTGTATATCTAACTTATGGTTGTTTGTACGACGGGGTTCGTGGGATGATGGCTTGATTTGATAGCTTCTAGGTTGGAGTTCATATTGTCTTCAACTTGTGAAATCAATCCGTCCAGGAGTTCAGGCAAGTACTTGTTGACACCTTCATGTGCATTTACTTTATATTGTCGTATTTCACTTATACATGCTATCTTCCGTGTCTTGACTGTTACATACACGAGAGTTGAGTGTTGACTATTGATCATGTTTTCTCATTGTTATCATGATCGTTATCGTGATCATATTTTTATGATTGTGAGGTATGGATATTGGAGGGGTACAATTACTAGGCACGTGGACAAAGACCAGATTGTATTGTTGGCAACTCTCCCGTTTACGGGGGCGGGCCTTATAACCTCATCGTTTGCCCAAGCCGTCCATATGTAGGAACGTTGTACTTCTCATGACACGTGCACTACGAGTGTTTATATGAGTCTCTTTACTTTTCATGCTTGTTACTTTCCTTATCAGTTTCTTCCATCTCATGATTTCTTGTTCATATTGTTCAATGTTTCTATTGATCAGTATTTCCATGTTTAGTGTTTTATTACTTTATATTGTACTTGTATCATGGTGGTTAGACTTGTACTTGTTCCAATCCTGACTGGATAACCATTTTTCAGTTGTAGACGACGTGATCTGTCCAGAGGTTTACGGTGAGTATGTTGGAGACACTGACGTCACTGGCGTACCCGATTCCAGCACTGATGCAAATTAGCATATTTTCTTCCTTATGGATTCGCATTAGTTAGTAGTTATAGTTATGGAGTAGTTGTCGATTTTATTTTATTTTTCGGGTTTGTTCCCGAGACTTTCTGAGTTGTAGTGGATTCTTCATATTTATAATATTGAGACTATTGGATATTTTAGTGATTTTGCTGGCTTAGTTGTGGATGATATATATATATATATATATATATATATATATATATATATATATATATATATATATATATATATGTATGCGTGTTGTGCTTGTTGTGGACCATTGTTATCATAGACAGCGTACTACCGCCGATGCTGCGGCGTAGGCTGGACTTAGCCACGTACTCGTATCCCAAAATTGAAAACGGGTCGTGACAAGTTTTTATGGTGGCCCATGCAGGTCCAATTTTGCAAAAGACTGCGAAGTCGTGGTAGTGCTTAAGTTAGCTGTACTACTACGAGCCTGCGAATAGATTTGAAGTTAGGAGGTTATATCATCCACAAATAGGATTTCCAACCTTATGAGTCTGTTTTATCATAGAATCTTATTGTATCTTATTTGCATCTTGCTTGATTCTGTCCGAGATTTCTTCGATATGTTTGTATCTTCCGTACTAACCATATCCTTTCTTTCCTTTTAGTTCGCAATGGTTGAGATAAGGCGCAGTGCGATCAGTAAGGGGAAAAGGGTAGCTAACCCATATGCTACTCCCGAACCCGAGGGATCGATAGCAGAGAGTACCGAGTTCGTAGAACCTTCTTTAGTTTTAGTTGTTATGCATGCTTAGTTAGTTGTTAGTTCCCTTATGTTCCTAGCCATTATCTCTCCGTGACTTAGATTAAGAAATTGGTGCTTGTAAGAGTTAGGTATTATACTATGCTATTTGTGATATTTTGATTTTTGAGGACAAAAATCTTTTAAGGGGAATAGTTTGTAGCACTTGTCTCCCTAAAATTATTTATTTATTTTAGAGAGCATTTTTTTTATTTTGTTTATTATTATTAGTTATATGATGGTTTGAATCGTAGGTAAATAGAGATTTGATTTGGGATCACAAGGGTGCGTACCTAAGCCTATAGCTTAAGTATAATAAAACTAGGACATATATGGTCTCCATGGTCCCCAGACAGCCTCTAGAGTATCATTTTATTATTTTAGAATTTCTTGGATTTTTAGAAGATTTTTAAATAATTTTTATATGCGGTTTCATTATTTTCTTAAGCTTCTAAGAATTTTTATGAAGGCATCAGGGAGTATTTTTGAGGTCAAAGAATTTATTTGGGCTCTAGAACCCTTAAATTATTTTCTAGATTTTTCTAGGAATTTTTAGGAATTTTCTGGGATTTATTTGGATTTTTTTAGGATTTTTCTTGATTTTTATTTAATTTTTCTGTAATTAAAATATATTTCCTATATATAATTATACAGTCAGCCGCGGGGGGGGGGGCCCACCCGTCAGCCGCTGAAGCGGGAGAAGCGGGCCAACGTGGCAGCGAGAGGGGCGTGTGGAGCTCGGTCTCCGAGCCGCCCTCAGATCCCAAGCCGAGCCGGCTTGGAGCTGCACTAATCCGAGTCGAGGTGGGATTATTCTAGACCGTGCGATCCCAGCGGTGGGCGCGTGGGATTCTGCTACGTGGCAGAGTCAGCCGCTTGGACAGCAGCCACCGACTCCCTCTTTTCTTATATATATAGTATATAGTTTATTGTTTTCCGAAAACCCTAGAATTCAGCAGTTTTTTTGTGGGAGAGTTCAATAGGGATTCTTCGACTACGCGGAGGGTTTGTCGTTGATCCAGATGTCCTTTTTGTGCGTCGTTTTTTTTGTTAGAAGTGTATTGATGTTAGGTTTCTGAATATATAATTTATTTTCTGGTATTTTGAGCTTGAATTTCTGAATAATTATTTGAGTGTCGGTTGTCCAAAAATTATCACGTCGTACGGTTTTCGAGATTCCGAGCGATCCCGAACCCGTTTCGCGATCCGTTTGAAGTTTTGGAAAGCTGACACCGAGATCTACAACATATAATTTTTCCAAAAATTCAGAGTTTCATCTAGGATTTTATTTTGTTCATAGAAGTCAGATTTGGTCAACGGTTCATCGATTTGGTCATGGTTAGCCATAATGGCGATAACTTTTGACCAAATCATGATTTTACGGCACGGTCGATTCCAGTGCACTCATGGCGCTGAAATCTACCATGTTGCACACTCAAACTTTTGAATTCATAATGTTTGACTAGTTAGTCAACAGTATGTCTCGGTTTGCGTGCCACGGGTCCCGAATTTGGAACCGTAAATTTCTTTGGCCAAATATTTCTGTGTAGATTGTTATTTCAGAATTAAATAGGTTAAAATAGGATTTTAGATGAATTATTCCAGAATTAGAATATTATTAATTAGTTTAACCCATTAGCCACTTTCTAGGATTTTTTAGAGTAGGAATTGTATATCTAACTTGTGGTTGTTTGTGCGACGGGGTTCGTGGGATGATGGCTTGATTTGATAGCTTCTAGGCCGGAGTTCATATTGTCTTCAACTTGTGAAATTAATCCGTCCAGGAGTTCAGGCAAGTACTTGTTGACACCTTCATGTGCATTTACTTTATATTGTCGTATTTCTCTTATACATGCTATCTTCCGTGTCTTGACTGTTACACACACGAGAGTTGAGTATTGACTATTGATCATGTTTTCTCATTGTTATCGTGATCGTTATCGTGATCGTATTTTTATGATTGTGAGGTATGGATATTGGAGGGGTACAATTACTAGGCACGTGGACAAAGACCAGATTGTATTGTTGGCAACTCTCCCGTTTATGGGGGCGGGCCTTATAACCTCATCGTTTTTCCAAGCCGTCCATGGGTAGGAACGTTGTACTTCTCACGACACGTGCACTACGAGTGTTTATATGAGTCTCTTTACTTTTCAGGCTTGTTACTTTCCTTATCAGTTTCTTCCATCTCATGATTTCTTGTTCATATTGTTTATTATTTCCATTGATCAGTATTTCCATGTTTAGTGTTTTATTACTTTATATTGTACTTGTATCATGGTGGTTAGACTTGTACTTGTTTCAATCCTGACTGGATTACCATTTTTCAGTTATAGACGACGTGATCTGTCCAGAGGTTTACGGTGAGTATGTTGGAGACACTGACGTCACTGGCGTACCCGGTTCCAGCACTAATGAGAATTAGCATATTTTCTTCCTTATAGATTCGCATTAGTTAGTAGTTATAGTTATGGAGTAGTTGTCGATTTTATTTTATTTTTCGGGTTTGTTCCCGAGACTTTCTGAGTTGTAGTGGATTCTTCATATTTATAATATTGAGACTATTGGATATTTTAGTGATTTTGCTGGCTTAGTTGTGGATGATATATATATATATGTATGCGTGTTGTGCTTGTTGTGGACCATTGTTATCATAGACAGCGTACTACCGCCGATGCTGCAGCGTAGGTTGGACTTGGCCACGTACTCGTATCCCAAAATTGGGAGCGGGTCGTGACAGGCTCCAGGTAGACATTGTTGCGATTGGGGTATACTAGGTGCGCTGGACGGATATTACGCAACTAAAGGAGCATCTTCTCAGGCAAGAGATGCGGAGGTCCGGTACCATCAATATGTACGCCCCTCACTTCTTCATCGATAAAACGAGGAACAAACACAAAAAATTCATATCCGTCCACTCTCGCCAGCGCCCTCCGACAGGCTGGCATAGTGCTGCACTCCCAAGGCTGATGGTGATATTGGAAATTGAAAGCATCATCAGCCGTAACGCCGTCTTCTGCTCCAGGCCTCATTAAAGATCGGCAGTGCATCAACAGCCACCCCATCAGATAATGGTAGGGCATCTCTATGTGCTCAAAATCCATCGCCGTGTCACGGGCGATGACCTTGAACGAAAAGACGCGAAGGCCATGGTGTATGCTGCACACCATGGCCGGAAGAAGGGCCAGTCTGACCCCAAAGACCAGCTTTACGGCAGGGAGGATAAAGTGGCGACTGATCCTCTCAATGGAACCTGCCCCTCCTGACACCACGCAGTTCCGTAGCCACACCATAAGGAATCCTACCAGGAGTGGCTTCTCCGACAGCCACTGAGTACCATGATAAAAATAACTAAAGGAGTCAGTTTGACTCCCAAATGTGTCGCCCGTGGCCCTCGATCTTTTGGCTGTCGATGCCAGTTTTTGTACCTCCTTCTGGGTTTGAGGATCCCGGAGAGAAACCCGGCCTGAGGCGCCTAGTGTAAAAATGTATGAGACCCAGGACGTGGTGTGAGGAATGCTCCCTTCCGAGCTACCATCCTTCTTGATGGACGTCTGGTGACAGGTACTGTGGTGACATAAAAATTCTCGGTATACGGCAACAAAGCCCGAAAACTGCTGATCCAAATCTTTGAACTTTTCGTTCATACGGGTGTATACTTCAAAGACTTCTTTCCCCCAGGGCAGCTTGGAAATAACGTACATCTCGTGGATAGCGAGTCCCAGCTCCCCTCCAGGCATGAAGAAGGTTCCTGTCTACCGGTTGTACATCTCCAGGAGAGCCATGAACAATGGCTTATTTATGGGTAGACCATGACAGGTGCCCCGAATGGCGTGGTAGAGGCCGATCTCACGCAGGGGAGTCTCATACTTTCGCAGAATCCACGTGGTCAAGTTGACCCACGCAGGGATGGGGTTTATCCAGTTCAGGAGCGCTAACCGGCCGACGGGATAGGACCCCTTCCGAGCAAGCTGGTTCAAGAAGGTGTCAGCTTTAGAGAACGTGAAATTGGGACCCGACACATTTATGAAGGTACCCGGGGCCAGCCCATCATGTACCGACTGACCGATTCCCTTCCCGCATACGCTGACCCCAAATTCGTGTTATAATGGATGTTACCTACAATCATCCCCGACTTGCTTGGAGTCAAGGAGTCCACCATCTTTTTGTCCATCGGTAACATGTTGAACCATGACAGAGAAAAATGACGCTCCATCAGAGGGATGTGGATCGCCATCCCGTCAAGAGTAAAGTCCCAACTCTCGGATATATCCAGCACTCGGGGGTTCTTCACAGTCAAGGCATCCCCAAAGAAGAACGCCGGCTTCAGGTATTTTCCCTCCAATTGCCCCGAGTTTATCATGGCACAGAAAAAGTAGAAGGGCTGGTTCCTGATAGCATTCAGCCTCTCCATAGGCTCGTTTGCGGGAAGCTGGTTCGCCACATATTGGACTAAGTGGTCGAATCGCACACCCACAGCAGATTGGGCCGAACCCACCAGGGGTTCTCCCGCTGGATTGACTGGAAGATTCACTGGAGAAAGACAAAAAAATAAGTTAAAAGATGGCTAAACAAAGATACTTAGTGTTTCTAGGCTTATGCGACCCAGTCCATATGAGCTTATGCGGCTCTGATTTAGTGGGGGTCCCATGCGGCCCATTTCAGATGAGCTTATGCGGCTTTGTGTAAACACGAGCTTATGCGGCTCTGTTTAGCGTGGGCTTAGGCGGTTCGGTTTAAAAGAGCTTATGCGGCTCTCTTTGAACATGAGCTTATGCGGCACTGATTAGCGTAAGCTTATGCGGCTCTGTTTAGCGTGAGCTTATGCGGTTCTGTTTAAAAGAGCTTATGCGGCTCTGTTTGAACATGAGCTTATGCGACACTGATTAGCGTAAGCTTATGCGGCTCTGTTTAGCGTGAGCTTATGCGGTTCTGATTTCATGGGGCCTTATGCGGCACAGTTCGAGGGAGCTTATGCGGTCCTGTCTGTTAGAACTTCATGCTGCCCAATTCTGCGAAGTGCTTATACAGTCACAGGACGACCCTCATACGGCTCGGACATGAAGGATACCCCCATGCGGCTCGGACATGAGATGTACATGCAGCACATACAACACGTTATGTGGATTCATCCCAATAAACTTGAACAGTTCAATGGAGACGAAGAAGGCTCGCACATAAAAAATATGTGACGTAGCCCTGACGGTTATGATTTTGAGTTCATGTAACTTCTACCAAATATCCTTACCCTCAATGGTGGGGTGAACGTCGGGATGAACCGTAGGCACCGCAGTCGACGAAGAGGCCGCTCTTTTGCCCTTTGCCGTAGCAGAGGAAGCCTTAGAAATCTTGGGAGACATTGATGAGCAAAGAGGAAGAAGACGGCAGCTAGGGCAAGAGAGGTTTGAATAAAAGAAGAAAGTAAAGAGTTTTTCTCTAAAAGTTACTCTTATTTATAGGCGGACAGGAGGGTCATAGACCGATGGACGCATCGATCCGTGTGCCGCCTAAAGATCTAAACCGACTATTCGGTCATCGAGGCAAATCTGGATATTTAAAACTGACCCTTGGGATCCTACACCAAAGTGCAGCTTTAAATCCAAAACAAATCAAGGGCAATTAAGTGAGACGCATACATGGCAGAAAGGATACCATACGGTCAGAACAGTCTATGCGGCTAAGAAGTCCATGCGGCTGTGAAGTTCATGCGGCTAGAACAGTCCATAAGGCTAGGAAGTACATGCGGCCAGGCAGTCCATACGGCCAGGCAATCCATGCGGCTAGGAAGTCCATGCGGCTAGGAAGTCCATACGGCCAGAGCATCCTATGCGGCCAGAAGGACTTATGTGGACATAGCCATGCTTCTTATTCAAAGTATTTCAATTTTACAAATTGAAAACTTTGAAGGGGTCTTATAGAAGCATGGAAAAGAACAGAAAAGTCCATGCGGCTCAAAACAGAGGGAATCTCATGCGGTTCAAAGAATCTCGTGGAGCTTCATACGGCTCAAGAGTCATTTAGAGCTTCATGCGGCTCGAAAGTCTTTCAGAGCTTCATGCGGCACAGAAATCTCTAATAGCTCCATACGGCTCGGGTAAAAGCCACGTGGCCCTATGCGGTTCACCTCTACAGTTGGCCATCAAGCAGCGGCTTCATTTAATACTCTGACACAACATGGCAGCTCTGACATAAAGGTGAATTGACAGCTCTGACATAAAGCTGCAATGATGACTCTGACATAATGGCGTGCTCCTAGGGAAACGAAGGAAAACTTTATTGCTGGCACGATCCACCAATTCCGAAGATCACTATGCGGCTACCTACTTCAATGCGGCTGCCACCCTCATGCGGTTGCCACCCTCATGCGGCTGCCATCTCCATGCGGCTGCCACCCTCATGCGGGTGCTACGTTCATGTTGCTGCCACCCTCATGTGGCTGCCACCCTCATGCGGCTCAGTTGTAAAGACTTCCATGCGGCTCAGATGAAAGGATTTCTATGTGGCTCAGTTGTAAGGACTTTCATGCGGCCCGGTTAAAGGCCACATTCATGCGGCTCAACGATGACAGTCCTCCACGCGGCTCGCAGCAGTTGGAACACGTGGCAGGAGTTGATCAAATCCTAACAATCCAGATTTATGGTAATCAACCTAACAGGCAGTTGGGACACGGGGCAGGAGATTGACCAAGATTTATTCACTCAGATTTACTGATATCAACAAATCATCACGATGCAGATTTGTTGCAATCAACATTAACTGCCCATGCAGATTTGTTGCAATCAACATTAACTGCCCATGCAGATTTGGTAAAATCAACATTAACTGCCCAGATTTGTTACAATCAATATTAACGGCCCAGATTAATTTTCAACAAACAAGATCAAGGCAAATTGTAACCAATCCCTAACTGCCCACTTTTCAAGGAACAATCATTGCAAACCCTACTTATCACACCCCACTCCTATAAATAGCAAGGTGTTATTCCCTTACAGAGAGGACGGAGACACATACAGAGAGCGGCCGCGCAAAGAAGAATCTTCCCACACATCCCGAGAGCATTTCTTTATCAGAGCCAAGGTTACGTCCGATCGTCCAAGGAGTAAGGCAGAGTTGATAGCACTCTCCCGAGCCTCTACCGTCACTCTCTAAAAAAACTAAGCAATTGTACTTAGATTGTTGTACCTAGGTTTTCATCCCTAGGCTTTCTTTGTACGAGCGAGTTTGTGTTGTGAAGTAAAAGTCCAGTCCTCCCATAAAACTACTCTGTTCTTTTACAATCAATGGCAAACAAGGACGAAGAGAAGATTGAGTATTTTTGAGAAAGAAATTTAACTGTGATGACCGAGCATTGACTGGCGCAACTTGACTCAGTCAAAATTTTTATAAATTCAAAGTATTTCAAAACTTTGAAACGTTTTTAAGTTTTGAAAACTTTGAAGGGGTTCTTATAGGGCCTAAAAATCAAGTTGTGCCCTGAACATACCAATCAATGATCAAGTTACACCCCAAAAATCAAATTGTGCCACTGATATGAAGCTCAAAGAACAGACTGTACCGCTGAACAGGTTATGCCACATATCAGACTGTGCCCAGTCTTGTTGTGCCAAAATCTACGTGGCGTCAGACACTTAAAGGCCATCATTACCTGACAACACTGACAACTGACAAACACAGTAAACAAGAAAAATCTCTTCAAATTTTGTGAAATATGTCGCTCAAGGAGAGATGGTTGACAACTGTCCTGTACGCTTCGTAAGTTGTGCCTAGGCGCAATCAAGACAAAATCTTTAGTTGCGCCTAGGCGCAACCTGAATAACTTATGCTCAAAAGCTTCCACATGTCTAGGCGCAGCTCAATCAGGCACAGTCGACCGAAGCTCGCGCAACCTGATGAAGTTGAGACAACTTACATTCTAAAACAGGATGACGTGGCGCATATGCCACTAATCTCTCAAGATGTGTCTACTATCATGTACACGACCACGTGCATCTCAATCATATGATGTCATGCGTCTAAATACAATTAGTATATGACTTAACAACTGAATGAAAGTTGGCACAACCGGAGGTTGGCGCAACCCAATGTGGCACAATCCAGTCTCGCGCACATCAGAATAATTGCTAAAATAGTTATTTCTTGAACTCTATAAATAGAGTTTCCAATCGTTATGAAATCATCAGAGACATACGCACAAAGATTAAGAACTCTTGTAAATATGTTGCTGCATTCTCCAGAGGCTATAGTCTTCAAGTTCACATAGTCCAAGGGATAAAGTGATCGTCTTCTTATCAGATTCCTACAGTTGTACTTCTCCAGAATTTATTGTACTTTATAATATTCTTTTTCAAGTTTGAAATAAACTTTTTGTTTTTGCAAACAACCATTGAGATTTATTTCAGGCAGGGTTACAGACCCATGTCTGGCGGGTTTTCTTTTCTTGTGGCTGTGACGGTTCATAGTTCCCAGAGCCAGTGCAGTCAATCGATTCCATTAAGGCGTACTATTCGTCGTCGTGCAATTCGTGCTTGGCTACAAGATGGATCTTCTTTCGGCGATGACTTATCGCTTGAATGCAGGACTGTGTTCTTTTGTTGACACCATATTGCATGATAAGGCTGCTCGGGAGCACTTTTCTCGCACCGAAATGCCTTACACGTATCAATTTGCATGGATGCTGCTGTACTATCCTAGTTTGATGGACCCTGATATGGGTGTAGCCGGAGGGGACTTCATTAGGCATTTTTCCAATGCTAGATGGAACTTAACTACCCTTTCATAATGTAGATTAGCACTGAATCGTGGTTCCGGATGGAGATTTCAATATATTCCTCCCCCTCCAGGATATGAGACTATTCCTCCACGGCTTATGGATTCAGAAACAGTATCACTCTGCCTGCCTCCAGTCACTTTTATATCGTTGAAGATGATCCGGCCATCTCACTTAGTGTACCGATTTGAGGGCGACTGTTTCTTAGAACCATATTTACCAAGTCGATTCGTTTGGCAATTTGGCTACGATCAGATGCATGTGGGGAATGCCACCACTTACCTATAGGCCAAGGGTTTTCTGATCGATGGTTCCAGGACTTAGAGATATTACAATGCAAGGGGCACCAAAGCCATATTCTCCATGCCCAATACTCCTGCTCAAGGCCCGCGTATGTTATATACATACGCAAATTTTCATACTTCGGCCAACACTTTCGACGAAAACTTCTAATTAGCCCACAACTTTGCTAGTGATAAAGGATCAGGGGCTGGAGTCCATACTGCACAATCATTCAGGGATGCGAAGGTTCGAGACCCCGCCGATGAACCTCTGGAGGCTTCTCTTGTGGCCTTCCAAGATAAAGTTAATGATCCGCTAGATGTGTCATTAAAGATGCGAAAGGAGAAATCTCATGCAAGGGGTTTAGCAAGAAAAGGAAGACTAGAGAGTCATCTACTCTTTCACACCCTGATGATCTTCCTTCTTCACCTAAGGCTACGGGATCGAAAAAGAAGAAGACCATGTTAGCCATTACTGAGCAGCCCACCACCACGACTACATGGTACCAGACAAAGTAGATACAGACTGGAGTATCCCCTGGAGGAGGAGAGGCAACTCCTTCTTCAGTTCCAAGAAGCAGCTGACTTGTCCAAGAAGAGGTTACTAGAGAACCCAATGTGCAAGGCGAACTCGATGAGGTTGAAGAAGAACCTGAAACACCTCTTATGTGCAAGGCTAAAATGAGATTAATGGTGACTCCAAAGGATCGTCAAGAAATTGACGCTTCACCCACTCATTCCAGACTAAGAGAATCTTCGAGTCGGCCTAATACACTATTACCCTCGCAGAAAGATTTGCCACCTCAAAAAGGTAATCTCTGTACTTTTTAAGTATAATCATGATTTGAATAATATATTAAGATTATTCCTTTTCATCTGTAGAGGCTACAGTAATCAACACTCCAGCCTTAGTCACTACAGAGGAGATCCGAAGAAACTGGTTATGCAAATGACCGTTCCTGTGACTGTAGTGGCTGCAGCAGGGGTAATGTTGTCATCTCCAACTCCTGAAGTCCCAGAGTCCACACTTCTCGGAAAGGAGTTGCATCCTCCAACTGCCTAAACTCCCACTCTTTCTCAAGAAGGTCGAGAAATGATTGCAGCCCTCGAAGGTTGTGACTATGACGATGTCTCAATCAGAGATGATGAAGTCCCACTGAACCCAAAACTACCGGCCGAAGAAGGTCGTACCACTACTGAAGGTGAAGAGCACCTTGCTAATGATAACGGGCATCCAAGCCCAAGAGCTGATGATCAGAAAGATAATGACAACCTTGATGATCACCATAAAGTTGGTGGAAATCAGGTTGTTGCTCTTGAAGATGTTATGATTGATAAAAATCCCAAAACTGATGCTGAGAGGACTCAAATTTTTGGAACCAAGGGAGCAGAAGTGATTGCCCCAACCAACCAAGCAGAGTCAGGTGTCGAAAGCAGACATTTTTTGTCAGGTGGCTCAGAGGCGGGGAGCAGTCAAGCAGCCGTCTGAAACTACTATGGCAGGGCTCCGCTCAGATCTGGACATGTACTGTGAAACTCCATACATACTATCGGGATCAGGTAAATTTCTAATTTTTATTTACCTTAACTTCTTTGATGATTTACAATAATTGTGTATCATGGTCGCAGAGGGTCCCGTAGGGACAATTGCAGTAGCTCCGTCGATCGCCTTCAGTTTTAGCTCAACCCTGGCTCCTTTGGATATAGGGACTTATACTGGAGAAGGAAGCTCCTCCATGATGTCAGTGCTCAGATCTCCTGAGGCACAATCTGTGATTCCTCCAACTACTGCAGAAAGAGGGGTTCAGACAGAAGCGGCTACTCCTGGCATGTCAGCGATGAACAGGGTCATCGTTAAAGCTTAAAGCTTATACCAATGCTTTCTTTACCTCTCTAGGGCCTCTAATTCAGATGGTCATGGAAAAAGACCAACCTTATGAGTCAGTAAAGGGCCCTTCCTCCTTCATTATTGGAGCTATCTGCAAGATCGGTGATCTGGACAGAGTCAACTATTTAGATCATATCTTGAATGAGATTGAAGAATCCATCAAGTCTTATAAAGTTCTAACAAGAGGAAATATCCAGAAGCTCGTAGATGCTGAATGCAAAGCAATGGCTCGTGAGGCTGTAACACGAAAGACTGACTTCAAAGCTTATGTGGTGGCTTTCTCACGGTGCTCTGCAGAGTTGGAATCTCACATTGTCGAGACAACTTCTTCTGTTGAGCTTCATAAGACTGAAGCTGCATAGAAAGATAAAGAAGCTACTGAATGCCAAGCTCGCCTCCGGGATTTAGAAATTAAAATAGTCCGGCTCCAAGAAGCACTCAAAGTGGCTCGACGATGTGAAGAGGAGCTATTGGAAATGCATCAAATTGATGTGGGCCAACTAGATGACCTGAGGAGGCAACGGGATGCACTTATCCAAACTGAAGGTACAGAACTGGAACGCCGAGCTGACTCGCTGCAACTATTTGATCTAGAGTCTGGGAGAGCTTTAGCTAGGCAGAGGGTACTCGACTCCAGAATAAAGAGAGCTAAGAATCTGAAGAGACTGATCGTCGATCTCAGTACTCAGCCTTTCCAGTGAAGCGATCTATAGAAGCTTTTATCTTTTGGTTGTCTTTCACATGATGTACTTTTTGACATTTGAACATCATTGAAACAAAAGTTAATGCTTTTTTTATGGTTCCATTATTTATTATATATCTATAATAGATATAATATTAGATAAGAATAGAAATATATGTTCAGAGGTACCGGACATGACATATCTTCTTAGAAAATAATAATACTAATTATATCTGTTCAGAGGCAATATGGACGTGATAAAATATAATTCTCAGATTATTGTCATTTCAAAAGACGAATTTACCAGAGGTAATGTGGACGTAATAGGTCGCTGATGTAGATAATAGAATTTAGAGGTAACATGGACGTGAATTCATGTATCTATTGATTATCTTCAAGTCAGCTGGGACTCAAAAATAGGATATCATTTAAAACAACTGGATTCCAAAAGATGAGGTTTGTGATATACACTACAAGAAAACATGGTTTCTGTGACATGTAAAGTTGTCACATAAATTATGAAAGTCGTCACAACACATCTTCTGTGACGAGTACAGTGATGACTTATTTTTGTAGCCTATACCTCCGTAGCTAAAAGTATAGGTGACGACCAAAATTGTTGTCATAGAAAGTTCTCTACTGTGACAAGAATATGTTGTCAGTGATAGTAAACTTTCCGTGACAAGAAAATTTATCACTAAAAATATTATAAGTGGCGCACAATATTGTCACAAAATAGCTTTTTATTGTATCTAAAAATAAAAAAAATGACAAAAATAAAAATTATTTTCGTGACGACATTTGCTATCACAAAACAACTTTAGTAACACTTTTATTGTTGTCACAATAAACGTATATGTTTAGTGACAAGTACATGTCATCATTGTAAACACTTACAGTAACACATTTATTATTGTCACCATAGTGTACACTTTATATGTTTGATGGAAATCAATTATCACGAGTATTTTTTTTTATTGTCATTATACATTAAAAACACAAGAACACAATGTAATATCACACAATTCTTGTAGAAGAGGGTATGCATGATTGTGCTCATCTTCCAAGAACAACCCCATCAACTTTCCAATGTAAACCAAAACTAACCTTCACAAATTCTAAAAGCCTTTATATAGACGACTAACTCTAAAGTAATTATAGACGACAACAACATGAAAAGTAATTATAACAATTTTTAAAAAGTCATTATATTGCTCCACAAAATTTAGTACATATAACATGAAGAGAAGTAATATTGGTACTTATAAAATAAAGAGTATCCAAAGTAGCTGGTACATAAAACCTAGAGTAATCTATAAATATAAACTGTTGATCAATTGCATATGCAGCTCCTGTCTTGGTGATGATCAATCTTTAATGACCTGTATAAATTAATAAAGAGATTGTTCAGAATATTACGTAAGCATATATGTATAAAAAAAATTGTCAAGAATTTCTACAATAGAGCAATGAGAATAGAGAATTGTATATATAATGTTTACCTATGCCTATCTGAGAGGGATTATACAGCAGTCTAGATGTGCAGGCAGCAAGGACAACATGTAATGAAACCTGCAGGCAAAATAAATTTACAAAGACATAATCTCGTATTAATATGAATTCAAGCCTTTTCATCCAGTTCTTGTTGGGGGTTTGTAAATCAACGAACATGTAAAAGCATGTCAAAAATATAGTTGGATTTGGTCAATATTCAAAGTTTGCATTTAACTTAAAAAACTAATATTTTGCAATCAGAATAAAATAAAATTTAAGTGAAATCAGTATGTGACCTCTCCCATCAATACCTATCCAAAGAGGGGTAACAATGTCGATCAAGTTAGAATGGCAATGTATTACTTTATATCAGTAATGCAAGTGTAAGTCTGAAATGGCAGTTAATAGAGAAAGGTTCATGATATCCACTCGGGTATAAAAAACGGTTGTGTGTTTAGTCCAAGCAGAACATGTTTAAGTCAACCAAAGAAAGTGTTTAAGGTCTATACCATGATCCATATGGGCAATGACAGACATATTTCTGATGTTATGTTTTAAGTCCATGATCCTCCGGAGCTCCTCAACTGTGAACTTCACCATCTTGACTGCTAAAAAGGTCAAACAAATAACTGCGTTCTGTAAAATAAAAATAATAGATCAGTCCAAAAAAATTAGGCAATAGTTGTGTTATAATGAACGCAGCAACTAAATTACGGTAAATATAAACATTTTGTTGGCAACTTAGAAAAGTTTGTGGCATCTCAAAATTGGGAAAGCATCTACAAAAGTTTTACACAGAAACCTCTAAGCAGTGAAGTGAGTTACAGACAATACTGAAATGAAATAAAAAACGACTTTGTTTAAGAACAAAACAACTTTGAGATCTAAAATAAATCAGACCTCTCAAGCAATAAGTGGTGGCCAGTGTCCATCATACCAAATAGCGAGACAAACAAACTATGGAGCATTAATATTCTTAAAATTGTTCCAAAATTGCCAAATACAAACTTGAAAACCACTATCAGCTTAACATGCATTGTTGACTTGATGTTTCCCAGGCTAAGAAAAATGCATTTCTTGACATCAAGGTCTTCAAGATTAACTAAAAATTAGACTGGTTCCTTTTGATGTAGTCAGTTCGGTTATGGTGGTTTTCCAAAATTACTACCTCTATCGATTACGGTTTGAAAGGCCAACTCAAAACAATGAATTATATAATTATTATGTAATTATATATACTATAATCATAAGCATATAGAATTTGGCTTGAATATAAGATTTTGTTCAATTTATAAAACAATTTAGGGACTACAACATCGATCAAGTACAAAGTTCTTAATGTAAATTTTATATGTGAATAGGCTTGAGTGTAGTTAACTATGAACATTCCATGGGTTTTGAGCTCATCATGAAAACAAAGTACATAGTTAATAGAACCAAATGGTTCTGGGGAGCCTATAGGACTGTCTCCTAGTACTAAATTGAATAACCATGTTGCCTGGGTTGCCAAATTTGTACATCCGATCGGCTAAACGACCAATGTATAATACTAAATGGCTTCTTCTTTTCTTGAAAAGCAGTCTTGAAACATATTTGGTAACAGCTGCTTATCAAAAAAAATTGACAAGCCACTTCATTTTTGATGTAGCTTCCAAAAGCAGTTTGGAGGGTGCTGCCAAAAGTTGCTTCTGATCCCAAGTCAGGCCTAAGAGAAGTCCCATCTCCTACCAATTCTGGTGAGTTCTCAATTAATCTGTCCTATACATACCAACAGTAGCTATATATTACTATTCTATGGAGTTAATTTTTTATTTTGAAGGATGAACCTGATGTTCACTAATCTTCTGCATCTTAGCCTCTGACGGCCAACACCAACTGCGTCTGATGTCACCAGGATGATATCAAACACTTGAGAGTTCAGTTCTTTTAGATGCAATGTCTTATTTCTGATGATGCATCATATGAAATGGATACATAATACAAAGAGTGGAAAACACCTAGTAAACTTTGTAAATCAACAAACAGAGTATTAAGTCAGATATCAGTAGAAATATTAGATAAGGATCTTCCCCCAATGTGACCATCATGACTGTGTAGCTTCGGAAAAAGTTAATTGGAAGAGATTGTGGTTATCTTCTCAAAAATTTTAATCAATACATCTGATAAGCCAATTTGTATACACAACATCAAAAAAATAAAGATATATGATATTGCTTACTTTCTTTCTGTTGCAGTGCTGGCCATCAACACATACATATAACAAAAAAAACAAAAAATAAGAGTTATATTTGAATAAAGTACAATTAAAATTTGAAAAGAACTTGTTAAGTTAATAGAAGAGAAGTTTATGAACTTATAAGACAAACTTGACTCTGAAATAGGGATAAAGAAGAAAATTGGGTACAAGATCTATTGATGTGACTGTCATTACAAGTAATAAATTCCTAAAATCACTCATCAGGGACATGTACAAGGCAAAGTCACACTAATGAAAATTATAACTCTATACCATTCAAAACATATAGAGTATAAAGTGAATATGTAAATATCAAAATGTCAAAAGTTAAAAGTAACTATGAACTGATACTAAGTAAGAACCAAACCATGAGCATAGATGGCATCAAAATTATAGCAGAATAGACAATAGATGGTACAAAATTTCCAAAACCACTGTCAGCTAATAATTAATGACAATGGTTAACAAGACAACATCAGCAACAACAAAGTCTTTATCCTAAATTTTTGGGGTCAATTGTTTGAATCCTTTTCTTCTATTCAGCTACGACGTTGCTACGTTGCCCGCGGTTTGTAACCGTGGGCGTGACCGCCGGCCGACGTGGTGGCCGGCCATTGGCCACCTGGTCCGGGTAGGACCAGGAGATAGTAGGGGGCAATGGCCGGTCGACACATCGGCCGGCGGTCACGCCCGCGGTTACAAACCACGGGCAAAATATCATTTTTGATTCAGCTTTGTTATGTGAGTTCTCAAGTTGAAACCTAGGCAAACTTAAAATAGATATTATTATACGATGGGTGATCAGCGCTATGATTTTTTATGAAAGAGCCAAATTATGCTTGATTTAGAACACAAAATTGTTGGTTATGGATTTGTCGTGAATTACCTGTGGGTTATATTGATGTTTGGATTATTAACAATAGATTTGACTAGCAACCATAGAATTGAGAAAACTTAAAAACTACAAATTTACATCATTACCTGCAAAGTCCCACCACCACCAGTACTACCACAATCATCAGATACACTAAATATAGTCCATGGATCACATGCATTCCAGTGGAAATCCATAACTTTATCCCTTTTGCACAAAAATAAGCATAAAAGAGGTGCGCTGCAAGCAGAACCCTAAAATCTGTTAACAAAAAAAACCTTGAAATCCTTCATAATGAAGTCAACTTTGATCGCAGGTTGGAACTTGTAATCCCCTTCAGCCAATTTACTTTCTAGTGCATAGTAAAAAAAAAATCTAACAGCAATGCAAATGACATAATAGCAGTGCATAGTCGCCATAGCATGTCCTGCTGCACGGATACTCTAATTGAGGTGCCATATCTGTGTCGGATAATTCTCCAAGCATACATAAACAAACAATAATTAAAGCACTAGCTACTGATAGAGATCCAGTTTGACTTGAGTTTTTATTTATTTCATTTGAGTTTGGGTCTGAGTGAGTCTGAATTAGTTGGGTCAAGTTTAAGGGTGTTATGATTGCAATTTACTTTTATTCAGGAGTTGCTTTATTTTTGGAACTTGTTTGCTTGATGGCCAAGTCTGAGAGTACTTCCAATTTTCCAAGTCTACCTGTTTTCCAAGTTTAAGAGCCTATAAATAGAGGTATAATTGGACTCTTATTTTAATGAAGAGTTTGAAGAATTGAGATTTAGGATTGAATCCTTATGAGATGTGAGGTGGTTGGGAAGCCAAGCCATCCTTGGCGTGTATCCCTAGAATCCTAACTTTCTTTCATTCTTTTTTCCTATATTCTTTTCCCCTATTTTTGCTACCTGTGCGATTGAGAACCCCCACTGTGGCCTATTCCTTTCCTTCTTGCTGCCCACCTGTACCACAAAACCGACCCCACCTCTTGCTTGCTTGTGTTATCATCCAAGGAAAGTACCTGCCAGCCAGGCCAGCATGTTTTGCCTGTTGTGAGCCGCCAGCTACCTGGCTAGGCTGAAACCTTACCCTGCTATGCAGCAGCAGAACTCCTTTCCTCTTCTCTAAAATCCGACATCAGACAAGCCCACATCCCTATCTTCTCCCTTGCACCAGACAACCAACCACCAGACCTTCCCCTTTTTTTTCCTTGTTGTAAACCAAATTAGCCAACCCTTCCCTTGCAAACCATCAAAATTAGCCACTCTTCTTACTTGTCTTGTGCAAAACCAATATCCAACAGTCCAAGTTCCCTCCTTCCACATCTGTATCCACCTTTGCACATCAAAATTAATCACCCAAATCATAATCCATCTACAACATGGTCAAGATCCAATCAACTTTTTGGTCAAGATCCAATCAATTGTTTCAAAGTTGATCGTTCTATCTTGGAAACAAATGCTTTATTGCAGACCAAACATCTTCCAGAATTCGTTTGGGCAAGTTTCGATTGTGTGGACTTACTTTATCAACCTCATGTATAACCATAACTGTGCTTTGCTATTGATTATGATTATTGTGATCTTTTGGGTTGGTTTATGGTACGTACAAAGGGTTTTACTTGGAACCTATCATTACGCAAATAAAATAGGATTGGTTCGATTGAGGGAACCAGGACCTTTAACGTGTTTACATGTCTAAATCTGATCGATAAAATCCTAATGATTTTATTCAATAGCTTCTTGCTTTTATATACAACTCACAGCAACAAGCCTTAACAAGAAAACATGAACTCAACTAAACCAACCACTTCAAGATATAACCAATAAGCTATTGAGCAAGTCAAATAACAACTACAAGAGAAACAAATTCAAATCAGAACATATTTAACTATTACTTCACCCATTGGTGTCATTGTCATCGTTCTTCACTGCCGAATTGCCAAGGATGGAGGTAAATAACAAATGAAAAACTTTATAATGTAAGTTAAAGAAAAGGATTGTTATATAACCTCCAGCTATGTTGTTGACGTTGGCGTTCATCTGCACCCTCATCTGCAATTAGTCGCTTTTCACACCGCCATGTTGGCAGCCACTTGGTACCATATTAGCTTCCTCTTTTGTCGCCATGATGGCTACCTCTCTTGACAACGTAACGGCCGCCTCTCATCAACGAGCTGGCTTCCTCTCTCGTCGCTATGACGACTACAACTTCCGTCCTCGTAATGGCCACCTCTTTCATCGTCGTGCTACGGGATGCCCTCCCCCGTCGTCGCCATTTAACGTCGACGACTCCAACTCCAATCTAGACAACATCTAGCACTGATCGACTCCAACTCTAGCCATCTAGCATGCATCGCCAACGACCTCCAACTCCATTCTGTGTCCATGACTTCCATCCACCATCGACCATTTTAAGACCTTCAACAAAGGGTTCCTGTACCCAAAACCAACACAGGTGGGTAGAAGATAAAGAATAAACAAAAAAAAATTCTAAAAATGGTGAATAATTCAAGACCTAGAAAATAAAGAATAACAAATCCTAGAAAATAACCCTAGAAAATAAACAAGACGAATCTAAAAAATAAACAAGAGTAAATCCCCTTCCGCAGCTCCCTCGACAAAGACAAAGAGAAAGCTAAAAACAAAGAGAAGGTGAATGAGAAGGAGAATGATAAGGAGAATTAAAATGAGAAGTTGAAAGAAAGAAGAAGAAGAACTAGAGTTGGGGTTCCAGGGGCAAGGAAGAAGGCGACCCTGTCGGGACGAACGACGGTGGGGGCGACGGTGGGGGCGCGAGGGCGGAAAAGGAGGGAGGGTGCGAAGAAGAGAGGATTACCTGGGATTCCAGCGGCGGTTCGAGCGACGATGGAGAAGCTTTGAGAGAAGAAGAAGAGGAGGTAAAAAGTGGAGAAGGAAATAGAGAGGTTTAGAGATAAAATTTTGAGAAAAAGGGTTACAGGCTCCAGCGCGGGGTTTGAAGGGGAAGGGGGAAGGTTTTGGTAAAAAATTGGGACCTAAATTTTAAATAAAGCCAAAAAATTCAATAGACCTAAAAATTATGTTAAGCAACGATTTTAATCCGTCGAAAATGCAACAATAGTTTTAATATGTAGTTGTTGGACAATTCTAGCTGCCGTAAATCGTCCATTTTGGTATAGTAATATATATATATATATATATATATATATATATATATATATATATATATATATATATATATATATATATATATATATATATATATATATATATATATATATATATTTTTTTATATATTATATATATATAATATATATTATATATATATATTATATATATATATTATATATTATATATATATATATATATATATATATATATATATATATATATATATATATATATTAAAAATATATATATATATATATATATATATATATTTTGGTATAGTAATATATATATATATATATATATATATATATATATATATATATATATATATATATATATATATAGAGAGAGAGAGAGAGAGAGAGAGAGAGGATACTAACAGGATTCCAAATTCGGCTGGAGACTTGCGAATATTTGATGATTTTTTTATATATAATTAGGATTGTGATATTTAATGTAAAAAAATTTGGTATAGTCAAATCTTGTTACAATTTAAATAGTAATGTCAAAATAGTATCAAAATTAGGATATATTTTTTATTTAACTTTTAAAAATTTATTTAAAGTTTTTGTTACAAGAAATAAATTTCTTCTTTGTGACTAATACTTTTGTGTGACGTACAATTATTTGGTAACTAAAATAAACTTTTAAGTGACAAGAATAAAATTTTAATCTTGTAGCTAATACTTTTATATGACAATAATATTTTCTTGTAACTACAACAAAAAATTTTAGTGACAACTATTTTCCTTATCACACATAACTTGTCTCTAAAATCATAATTTTATTTCAGTGACCACATTAAGTGACGACCAATAAAAACATGGTCACTAAATATTTAATTGTGTGACGGACAATATCAGTTGTCACAGAAATAAATTATGAGTGACAACAAAATTTATTTGTCACAGAAATATCCCTTTCAGTGACAAGTTTTACACTTGTCACAGATTACTTGTCACGGAAACCCAGATTTCTTGTAGTGAAGGTGACGCAATCTGGATATACTCTACTGGGGATTTTAAAGATTTATTATTTGAGGTTTTATTTACAGAAGAGTGAATAAAAGATAATAACTCGGTGTTTTGGGGTATGTACAATATTCAGAAGATGTTTTATACATTCTTCAACCATAGTATTTTTTTAAGAATTTGCCATTGATGGGTATCATAGCAATTCGGCCGTCCATCCCAGTCAGTTGATAAGCTCCGTTTATTAAACCTTGCTTACAACATAGGAACCTTCCCATTTCGCTTCGAATTTGCCCTTGCTCATGTGTGTCATAGTCATAGAACGTCTAACAGTAAGGACTAATTCGCCTTTTTGGAATGCTCGTATTTTGACTTTACGGTTGAAAGCTTTTGAAATACGAGCCAGATATAGCTCGATATACTTTGAGCTAATAGTTGCTTTTCGTCAAGCGCTTCAAGCTTCTGAAGTCGAAGAGGATCAATGTTTTATGTTGTGAGCTCATTGGCAATTACAATCCTTAAGGAGGGGATTTGAATTTCTAATGGTAGGACAGCTTCACATCTATACACCAAGGAGAAAGATCTACAATCGGTTGGAGTGCGTATAGTCGTACGGTAATCCCATAGACATTCCCTAAGCTTTTTACTCCAGTTTCTCTTATTGGTAGAAACGAATTTCTTGAGAAGCTTGATGATAGTTTTGATGAATGCTTCAGCCAGACCGCTAGCTGCAGGATTTTAGGCCATAGAAGCAATATTGTTGATACTATTGTCATCACAAAACTGTGTAAACATTTGACTGATGAATTATGATCCATTATCATGAATGATTCATCGAGGAATGCCGAATCTTTATATCACATGATGTTTGATGAAGTTGATGATGTTGGTGGTCTTGACTTCAGATAAAGGTATAGCTTTTGCCTATTTCGAAAAGTAATCGGTTATAGCTAATATAAACCGATATCCTCTAGATGACGGTGGATTGATAGGACCAGTGACATCCATGTCCCAAGCTTTAAAGGGCCATGATGTGGTAGTCGGGTGAAGGAACTCTGACGGTAGATGGAAGAAATCTGCATGAATTTGATAGGCTCAGCATTTTCGTGCATATTCAATGGCATCTGATACCATAGTGGGCCAATAGTAGCCCATACGACGGATACGATCCTGTAACTTAGGACTGGGCTGATGTGCACCACATACACCATCGTGAGCTTTACGTAGTATTTGTTTTGCTTCATCTCCCACAAGACAGTGTAAGAGTAGACTATCAAATATTTGTCGATATAGGGTCATGGAGATATGATTGTAATAAAATCGGAGTAATCGCCTACGGATTATTGTAGCTTCCTTAGGATCTTCAGGTAAGATGTTATGTACCATGAAGTCGATGAAAAGAGCTCTCCAGTCTTCACTAATGATGTTGATTTCAGTTGAATTGTTGGACTCAATATTTGAGTTATTCTCGATGAAAAATAACTCTCTGTTAGTGATGACAATCATCTGTTGCCTTCTCAATGGGATTGCTAATATGGCTGCCAGATTAGCCAATGTATTAGCCTCCGTATTGCATGTCTGATGTATATGTTCAATGAAGTAGCCCTTGAACGATGTAGCCAGTCTAACTCCTGCTTCATGATATGGGACAAGATTCTGGGACCGAACTTCATACGTGCCTCTAACCTGATTGACGATCAGTTTAGAGTCTACATATACTTCAAGATATTTAATATCCAACTGTCTAGCCAATTGGAGACCAATGAGTAGAGCATTGTATTTAGCCACGTTGTTGGAACACGACTCGTCTAAAGAATAAGCTGTTTGAATAGCTAATCCTTCTGGCGATATGAGGACGATTCCAGCTACAACGATAATGGCACATTTTGGTAAGATTCTGGACGTATCGTCAAAGAATAGACGCTAGGCAAGAATTTTTTCTGAAATCATGTTGGATTCCAAAGTTTCGTCCGGAATCTCGTCATAGTTTAGACGTCTCCGAAATTGGATGAGCTGCGAGGAAGTCAACGAAGGCTTGACCCTTAACAGACTTTTGTAGGACATAGACCATATCATATTGTACTAACAATATGGCCCATGTTGCAAGTCTGGAATTGAGTGTACTGGGCTTCTTCATCAAGACCCGGAGAGGGTTAACTCTAGGGATAACACGAATAGTCTGGCATGTGATATAATGTATAGTTTTTTGAACATCAAACATCAAAGCTAGGTACTCTTTTTCCACCGGTTGTATCGATGTTCAGCCCCGATCATTGTGCGGCTGAGATAATAGATAGTTTGCTCATGGCCTTCTTTGTTCATCTGAGCTAGTAAAGCACCCAATGAATGATCCATTGCTCGAACATACATCAGGAAGGGTGTTCCTGAGACTGGAGGCACTAGAATTGGAGGGTTCATTAAGTACCGCTTTATGTCTTTAAATGCTTGCTGGCATTCTTCAGTCCAAATGAAAGACACACCTTTCTTCATGGGTTGAGTGAACGGTCTACAGCGACTATAGAGATTTGAGATGAATCTTTTGATGTACGCAAGCCGTCCCTGGAATCCTCGTAGCTCTTTTAGTTTGCGTAGAGAATGTACCTCTTGAATGGCTTTAATTTTCTCAGGGTCAACGTGTATACCTTTAGAGGTAATAACGAATTCGAGAAATTTGCCATTAGAGACTCCCATGAATGACTTTGTGGATTCATCTTGAGTTGATGCTGGCATATTAGATCGAAGATAGTTCTCAAGTCTTGGATGTGGTCATCCTTTAGACAACTTTTGACAGCAATATCATCGATTTAGCATTCAACTGTCTTCCGTAAATGATCACAGAAGATAGTACTCATAGGCCACAGATAAGTTGCACCAGTATTTTTTAGATCGAATGGCATGATAATATAACAATAGACTTCCAGAAGAGTACAAAAAATGTATGTTTCTCATCTTCTGGATTCATCTTGATTTGATTGTATCCTGATAATCCATCCATAAAAGACATTCGTTTGAATCCGCAAGTATTATCGATCAAGACATCAGTTATCGGAAGAGGAAACTCATCCTTGGGACAAGCATCATTGAGATCTCTAAAGTCAATACAGACTCTGACCTTCCCTATTTTCTTTATAACTCGGACAACATTGGCAACCCAGTCAGGATATTGTTCTTCTCTAACAAAACCATAAGAGATAAGCTTCTTGACTTCAGTTTCAATAGCATCCATCATGTCAGGTCAGAATTGACGATGTTGTTACTTGACCGGCCTTGCATTGTGCAAAATACTGAGCCTATGGATAGCAAGGATCCAGTCACGACATATCCTCATAACTCCAGACGAAGACATCAATGTATTCTCGAATAAGCTAAATTAATTATTGTTTATCTGCTTCTGGGAGACTCTTGTTGATGAAGATAGGTCTTGGCGAGCCTTCTTCTCCAATATCAATCTGAATTAATTGATCTTCAGTAGGGGGTTCTCATTGTTCAAAGCAAAGTTTCCATTGAGTGTCCATCCTTCGTGTCCAAGGATCTACTTTAGGGGCTTCAATAAAGTCATCATCGTCTTCTGAGAATTCAGCAGACACCATATTAGAAGATAGTGTCACCCGATGGACATGGCCTACACTAGTATCAGAATCCCATGAAACAGAATCAGAATAGTTAGATCGGTCCTCTTTATCGGATTTGGAGGCTTCTGGGGTCGGAATCAGCAAGGTATGACCCAATCCATGCTTCATTTTATCGTAATATTGCAGTAATTTTTCTTTTGAAGCAGGGATACGAATAGGAGTTCGCCTTCCCTTGCCGATGTTAAGACCAGCTTTAAAATTGTAGCCCAACTTTTGAATGATATCTTTTGATTGTTGACTATAACGACGTAGTTGGAGCCTCCCGTTATCATTATTTTCTTCTTCGCTACCGGGCGTAGTCTTCTGCTTTGTTCTTTTACTAAAAAGTATAGGAAGTTCATCTTTTTTTCCTGAAAGGAACTAAGGAGTCCTGTACTGGTTCGAGCAATACTTTGTCTTAGAGAGGTTGAACTGCTCCTATTGTAAGTGGTTCAAAGTTATCTAGCATTTCTAAGTAATATCGAGTATAATAAAAGACATCAGTATACTGTAAAGGAGATGCTACTTTATTAATTTGTACATCATCATTTACAACAGGGTTTTTGGCCTTAGTAGAAAGCTTGGTAAGGTTGATAACCAGAGGAGGAGAAGGAGAAGGAAGAGACTTGTTACGACGAAGGTTAATAACAAGAGGCTCAAAAGAGGTGAGCTTCCTCTGTTCCGTCTTTTCAGCAGTATGTTTAGCATAAGAAGAAAGAAGAATGGTCAATGTCTAAGAGGATGAAGGACGAGAAGTACGTCCTTTGACTAGAATCATAAGGGCACATCTGGGGTGTACCTCTAATCTTTCTCGGTATCCATGGCCAGTACAACTTTCATGAATTCTTCCTTGTACATTTGAGAATCACTATAATAAGCTTCGATACCACGAAAGGGGTTAAGATCAGCCACCTCTTTTTGGACCTCTCTATTGGCATCCACATACTTGAAGCATTGATGAAGAGTTGATGGCACGATATTATGCTCATGCAGAAATGGTCTTCCTAGCAAGGCATTATAGGAGCCATGATTGTTGATCACATAGAAGGTGACCTTTATACGAAGATTGCCAATTTGTAATTTTCGGCAAATCTTCCCCAGGGGTTCACTTCTATCGGAATTAAATCCCAGGATTTTTGTAATAGTTGTGGAAACATTATGCATAGGGATCTTCAAAGCATCTAGTAGAGTCTTTGGCATGATACTGAGTGCAGACCCAGGATCGATCAGGATGCGGTCAACCTTCATTATATCGACATATCCCATAAAATAGAGAGATCGATCATGTCGATTGTCTTCCAACAGTATATCATCTTGTGTAAAGGTGATGTTGGGCATCAGCTCCATCATACTATGATAATGAAAGCAAGTCACAGGCTCCTCGTCTGGCTTCCTAAGAAGTGTTATACAAGTGTCGGCTTGCATCAAAGGTTCACTTAATGTTTCTCAAGTTTCCCTTGAGAGACGCAGGAGTTAAAAGATTGATAACCTTGCTGGAGTATTAGCCAGTTGAGCCAATGTATCAAAGTTATAAGGCTTCTCAAGTCCAAGAGGTAGAATCTTCTTTACACTTTATCGAAGCGGACATGATGTTTTCCTTTGTCGGTCGCCGTTGGTTTGGGAGGAGTCGGTTCCACTGGAGGTGATGAAGCCGATGAAATATTAACAGCAGGAGAAGATGATGATGGAGGAGCATCCGGAGCTGGAGAAGGGCTCTCTTGACCTTCTGAATAGTCTCTCAAGTAAAGTCTCCCAGACTTGGTACCAGTTAAGGCTTCTTCTTCGGATATAGATTTGAAGGGCACCATATTGCAACTCTTTGTCTGGATCTTGCTTTTGGATAACTTCCTTTGATAAGATGAAGTGTCTGTCCAGAAACCCAAACCAACACGAGATTGGTTGTGTGAAAGGCATAGAGAAAGAGGTACAGGAGATCATTTTCCATGATTCAGGCCAGGAGCCTTTGCAGATCATATCCCATCTTCGTCATGAGTTTACGAGATTGTTGACTATATAAATGGAAGGCTGGTTGGTAATTGGCCTCTAACTTTGGCAACGTTATCTCAGAAGAAGAAAAATCTACCATCGAGGTGAAGGTAGCAATTAAAGGTGGAAGACAGCGTTCACCCAATGAAGTCATATGACTTGAGTTATATTTGGCTTCTTTTTTGGACTTTGTGGATGAAGAAGGTGCTTCAAAGTCATCCACCAAATCAGAATGGATCCACATAATCTCCCCCTTAGAGGTTGACAAAGGTATAAGACCATCAGTTTGTGCAGATGGGAGATTGACAATCTCCAGAGTAGATTTCGGGATAGGTATGACTCCATCTTGCACAAGTTGAGCAGGAAAATTGCCATACTATAGAGAAACAACGTTAGCAGTTACGGTCTTCTTATCTTGTTGAACTGTAACTGCACCGAATTTGATCATCTCTTGGATTTTTCCTTTAAGCACATAGCATGCTCTCGGGTGTCCAATAAACCTGTGATACACATAATATTTAGAATGATCAGTTTTTCCTATTTTCTCTGGCCGTTTTGCGTCCGACAGCTAAAGTTTATTGCTCTGGATCAAGCAATCAAAGATGCTCATGATATTATTCTCGTCGAAGGAGTATTCTTCTTCAGGACATGGTGCCCTTTATGGTGGTGCCGTTCGAGTAGGTGTTGACTGACCTATGTTGACGGTTAGAGCTTTTTTGCTTTTAACATTGATAGCCAAACCCTTTTTGCCTTTGCGGTTATTCTGATAGCCACCGCAGTTGGATGTAGTATGTTCATCTCTGTCAAGATTAGGTATCTGAATGCCTAATTATTTGAACTTGTCGGCACTTTCTTCTGCTGCCTTGGCATTTACCATAAAGGAAGGCCAATCCTAAAATTGTGTAGAGCCAGTCCATATGCTGATTATAGGTGACAAGTTTGATTTGCATGTGTCTATAGTCAGAGCATCTAGAGTTTCTAAAGGCATTTTGAGTGCCTCACGGCGGATTCATTCAATGAAACGTTCAGTCGTTTCATTATGCCGTTGTTTGATTTTGATGAGGGCTGACATAGTAATGTCATTTGTTCTCTCATAAAATCGTTCCCGAATCATTTGTTTGAATTCAGAAAAGGAGGTTATGCAACCGTCTGGCAAACTGCGCTACCAGTCATAAGCTGCACCAGCTAAGCATCCTACGAATACTCTAGTAAGTAGAGCATCGTTTGGCTGAAGTTGATCAGTCATTACCTCAAAGTGGTTGAGGTACTGGCTTGGGGATCTACTGCCATCAAACATCATAATGGTAAAAGGTTTGTATTGGGGTGAAAATTGAACTTCCTTCTACTATATGGGATAAGGTTGTTTAATCCCAAGCTTTTGTAAGCCGTCTTTCTGTTTGAAGGCTTCAAACTGAGTACGCAAAAGTTTTATTACCTTGTTAGCATCTCACACTAGTTGTAGAGCAGTGGACTAATTTGGTATGTTAGGAGGAGGGACTGCATGATATGCACCACCCCTAGCACTAGACTGACTTGGAGTAGCCTGGATTGGTATTGATGTAGTTTGAGGAGACTGTACCCCCAGACTTACAGGTTCTTGGGTTGGAATCGGATACGCAACCGGTAGAACCGTGTGTTGTGCCATGATCACAGCATGCATGTCTGTCATCATTTTAGCCATGCTCTTCAAACCGGCCTCCAAGGCAGCAATTCTCTACTCTTGATTGTTAGAGCAAGATACGTCTTGTTCCTCATTAGTGATATATGTTGTCACTTCTCTGACCACTGAAGAGGAACTGGTAGAAAAGATGGTCCGCTCAGAACTTTCACGGTCGTCATCCAAGTCATATAAAGAACTACCCCTAGGACAAGGGATAGGAAGGTTCCTTTGACTGAGGGAATCTTGGTCAGAGTCAAGAAGATTCCTTTGACCGATTGATTCTTGGTCAAAGGGAAGATTCCTTTGACCGATTGATTCTTGGTCAAAGGGAAGATTCATTTGACCAATTGATTCTTGGTTAGAAGGAAGATTTCTTTGACCGATTGTTTCTCGGTCAGAAGGAAGATTCCTTTGATCGATTGTATCTCGGCTTCTTGATCTGGTGTGTCGGTAGACCCCTTCACAGGAATGATGGATCCGATCCAAGTATTATTGATTGGAGTTGTAGGATGCGTTACGTCGCAGACGCTTTCTACCCCCAATGCTTCAGGATGTCATATTGATAGAAGCATACAATAATTCATCTTCATTCACTATCACTGGTTCAGGAGTCTGAGCATAGTTCAAACGGTCAAAGACAGACCGCTTAGCTGACTGGCAGCAATATTTGATAACTACCTCATGGTGATGATTACAGTAATGTTCTTGTTGTGGAACTATAATTGAATTAGACGGCCTTACGATATTTTGTTTCTGTGTAAGAAGTTCACGGAGATCGGTTATAACGACATGACGAGAAGAAGTTAGAGGGATATATTCCTTGATAACATTGGGAACATGATTCTGGTTCTTGAGGTGTTATGTACCCTGAGTGTACAAGGAGGTGCTGAGCTGATTGGCATCGGTAAGAGGATTCATGACTTCATAAGTTATCCTCTGGCGCAAGTTAGTTGTGTACGCAGGCTATTTATGCCTTGCTGAAATTGATCTTAACTGGCGCATGTTGAGATAGGCACGCAAGTCAAATAGGTGCGCCACTTGTATGTATGTTCGAGACACCAGCAGCTTGCCTTGTTTGGATCTTGAGATGCGTAGGGTTGGCAAATCCTGACTTAAATTTTTGGGAGTAGATAGAATGCCTTTTTGTGCTGCGCACCCTGTTCCTGTGCGCTTGGCATGGCGCAACTGGGTAGCAGAAAGTTCATTCTGAATAGAAGTTACTCTCTTGCCAGAGATTTGATTATCTCTGTCAAGATGAGTAGAGTTTCTGCCCAAAAGACTTTTGAATTGATTGGCGCAAGAGCGCAACAAGAAGTGTTTTTCGTCGAGTCAAGGACCGAGGAAGAATAAGAAAAGGTCAAAGGGCGCTTTCCTTTATTCTGCGCTAGGGCAGAAATAAGTATATTCCCAGCAAGTTTCAGACTTGGGAAAGAAGAGAGATTAGCTAAAGAAGCATTTTCCCTTATTTTGTGCCAGGGCAGAAATAGTGCAGCTTGCACAGAATGGGAAAAGGCCAACGGGTGCTTCCCTTTTTCTGATTGGTAGCCTTACTGGATAGGCTATTTTACGAGTTCAGAATTAGAGAAGAAGAGGGGGTAGCCAAAGGGCAATATCCTTTGTTTTGTGCCAAAGAGGCAACAAGCGTAGGTTGCGCAGAAGCGGTGATTGGTGTTATTAAGGACTTGGAAGTCCATATGGCGCACGCCTTATTCTTGTCAGCCACAGTGGCATGCGTAGCACCCCCGACACTGATCATGCCTTCATAGGCTGTTTGGTTGACTTACACGACCAAGGTCTTCTGCGTCTTATCAATCGATGCGGTATCACATTGAGTTGTCACTTTCTCGTCGGAGGAGAAAGTTGTCCCTAGCAGAGTCACAATTTTGATTCCAAAAACAAAAGTTTGATTTCTACAAACTAAGAAGGAAAGAAAGTACAAGTGTACAATAATATCTGGGAAAGTATAACTATAGGAATCTGATCAGAAGACGATCACTTTATCCCTTGGACGATGTGATATTGAAGACACAAGCCTTTAAAAAATGCAATAGCACTTTAGTAGGAGATTATGATCATTAGTGATGCTTTAGAACTGATTTGAAACTCTATTTATAGAGTTCTGAAATAACTGTCAAGTAGTTATTCTGAGTGGCGCGCATCTCTGAGTTGCGCGCCTCCTGTTCAGTTGTGCGAGCGATTACTTCAACTTCTAATGACGCGTGGCATCTCGTTGATGAGTTGCTCATAGTCGTGGGCAGTATAGTGAACACGTTCTTCGAGATTAGGGGCATGCACGCCACGTCATCTTGCTTCTGGATGGAAATTGACTAAGTGGTGCCAGGTTGATAGGTGGCGCCTGGCACAACCTGATTACTGGCGCCCCTCAATTAATATGTCTGTTCAATCATCTCTGCTTTTCTCTTGCCAATTGATGGCTGGCGTAACTTTGTCTATCACCATTAATTACAACTGACATAATCTCCTCGAGCGCCGTACTCCTCGAGATTCGAAGAGATATTCTTCGACTTTCGAGCTGTCAGTAACGATGGCTTATGTTACAACTTCTCGAGGCAGCTTGCCACGTGGCCCTCGCACACCCTAACATAGGCGCAACCTGTGTATCGTGCCACCTAGTTGCCAAGCGCCACTTGATGTTGGCACCTTCTAATGAGTGGTGCCTCTTTATTTTTAAGCTCCTACACACTAAATGATACAATAGAAGATATTTATGAAGGAGGCAGTGAACAATAGGACTAAACATTAATCTGGACAAGGATTGATCACTAAGCCAAGAGCCTAGGACAGAACATTAAGGAGTAGGGGACTTTTACTCAAAGTTTCCTGTGAAGGTTGAGAAGTAAACTATATGACTGCTATAGGAATTATCAGGAACTGAATACTATAGGTTATATCCTAATCTACTGATACAACTTGGACTAACAGGGGACTGACCTAGAATTGTATAGACAATATGTGGTGATACAAGGGAAAACTTAACTGGATTGATCAATTAGATATTAAAAATATAAGGGGTGGAAGGAATTAGATAGTGAAGGTATCTGAATTGGGCATTAGTTCAAGGACCCAACTAAATCTAACTCGAGGGATGGACTGATCCAAAGGGGTCTGAACCTTTAAGTTGTTGGGGGAAAACTGAACTGAGAACAGTCCTTCACCTGAGCCTATCTCTACTTCATAATTGTTGTAAGGAGAAGAAAATAAGACATGGACTGAACTCACAAGGGACTGACCTCAATTAAGAGTATATGCCATGTAAGGATGAATATATAAGGAAGAGGCTAATCAATTGTGTGTATCCAATCCGAACATGGATTGAACCATTAAGGTATTAGATTCAGAAGGATTGAACATCGAACAAGAGGACTAACCTCAAATATAGATTGATACCATAGCCAAGGGGATGGTAGTACAGAACATTAAGTAGGTACAAAGGGACAGGGCAGTATTCAATGGAGATAAACAGAACATGCATCAGAGCTAAAGTGAAGGCTGGGTGTGAATGAAGGCAAGACAATACAATATGCAGGGTATTACTCGTATTGGGGAAAGTAGTTAGTGAATATCCAAGTGAGTGTGGTCTGAAACTTCAATTAGTGGGTTAGTGCAGTAGTTTAGAAATGCAGTAAACCATACCAATGTGTGCAGGATATTAATATCTGTAAGGAACCAAAATGTATGACACTTCATTACCCGTCCTTCCTGAATTCTATCACTCACTGCATGCAATGACCTGTGCATCAAGTGCACAGGTGGACAGAACGATGAAGGAGAAAAATGGTTTGGCAAGGCTACAACTAATAAAATAATTTATCAATAGGGAGGTTGACATTAGTGTATAGAGTACTGACCCCGAGTGGGCAGACATGTATTTGTATGACTGAAATAAGGGGTGATAGAATAATGGGAGTAAAATAGGCAGGTCAGGTTCTGTGGACAGAACAAGTATGTAGTGAAGAACAAAATAAGATAGACAGTACAAGTTCGAGTCTACTACACAATGGAATCACTAACCCAATACTTAGTTGTACTACCAAGAGACACAGGACACCCATATACAAGAGAATGAGACTAACACAGGAACAAAACATTGCAAGGCTGAATTATAGAGTCAGTGAATCAAAACACCCAACACTAACCCCCATATTGATGTTAACCTACAAAAACCTTCCTATTTCACTACAATCATAGTATACATATAACATTGCAAAACATACCCATAATAATACATAAAACTGAAATTTAAACACTAAAATTCCTAAGAGTCATTTCGTCGAACACTTAGTGTTCGTATCCGATATCCTCGTGATATACAATCCAAATGGATCCAAACTTGACCCAAAGCATGCCTATTTGCTCTACAACACTAGCATGACCTAATCTAGCAATTTTACAAACCCTAGATTCCTAATTTCGGGTTTTTCCAAATTTGTACCAAAATGCAATGGAAAGAATCCTCAAATAGGAAGATGAGAGCCTCAACTCCTCTCTAATGGCACCCTAATGCAAATGGGGTCCTAAATGAATATAGTTACACTAATAAAATGGAATGGAAGGGTTTAGAGAGTGTGAGCACCCTGAATTTTGGGTTGATTTTTAAAAAAAAATTTCTGATTGATTTAGTTTTAATAAATAATTTATTCTGTTATTTATCTTTAAGTGTACTTTCCCGTGCCATTGATATTTGGAGTGTCAGGGATGTTCAACTCTGGAAATCTTCTTCACGAGTTTTGGAGTGGCCAGGATTACCTTCATGATGGTATATAGTGTTCCACTCAAACTTGTTCCCTTGTACTCTTTTTGCTTCGCACAACTTTGGGTCGATTTAGACCATTTGATCATTAATTGATTTTCCCACTCTTTTCCTTGATCATTTTTAGCACGTTACCGTGACTTTTCATTTGGGAGCACAAGATCAGTCAGTTTCTTGAAACCAACTCATCATGCATGATCTACTCGAGACGCTCTTCACCCATGACCTTCGTGTCCCACTCAGATACGCCATTTTGCGCTCCAATTGCTTCGCACAACTTTCCTGACACGTGACCCGATTTTATTTCACCCCACGGTGTCACATTTATTTTCCAACTTGATTTGTGGGTCCCCTGTCGACCAAAACCTGTCAGCCCCAATTATGGACATGGCTCACATTGAGCCCACTACCCGTCCGACACTTGTGTCCTATTTATTGGAATCCCTATGTGCTACTTATTTACCCATGATCATCGATACCTAATTTTAATTCGATTTTTGCACATTGTCCAGTTTTGACCCAATCCGGCTCCACCAAGTCCAGCCCAGCTCTATGTTATTCTCCATTACCATCACCCTCAGCCTCATTACCCTTAAAAATATTGAGTACTCATCCTACCTATTTTTAATATTTATTGGAAATTTCCATTTATTTAAATCCCCATAGGAATAGCTTTTTCCCTACTATTAACCTTAGCCACTTGATTCTCCTAATCAATCCTCACCATATATTTTCCACACTCCCCACAGCCAACATAGGCCGGCCCTAACTCCCAAACTATTTTTTCTCTCTCTCTTTCTCCCCCTCATTATTATCACTCTCTCTCTCTCTCTTCCTATTATTCCATTCAACAAAACTACAACTACAAACTCTAACAACAGCAACACCAACACCACCCCGAGCACCCTCCTCCTTAGCTGGCCCGACCACCCCACTCCGGCGTGGTCACGCTGCCGTCGGCCTCCCCACAGCACCTCCTCTCCTTCTCTCCTCCTTCTTCATATAAACACCACCACCACCATCAATAACTCAACTCAACCCGAGCCACCACCTCCTTAGCCACCGTACCACAACACCAACGCCACCACCGCATTCGCCGTGCCACCCCGTCGTCATCGCCGCTCACGTGGCCGCGTCGCTCCGCGTGCCGCCGCGCGCGCGAAGTCGGCAGCAGCAGTTCGCGGCAGCAGCGGTGGCTAGCCGCGCGCGCGTGAAGGCGCCACCGACGGCGCCACCGCCGCCGTGGCCGGCAGGAACACCCCCCATAGCCGGGCGCACCCTAGGCTGTCCTCCCCTGATGGCCACCATCCTCTGGGATGAGCCATCGAGGCGATTCATGCGTTTTGCACAACGGCCCGTCGTGACGAGCTCGGGAACGAGGCTGGAATCGCATTCCGTCGCAGCGACTTTGTGCATGTTTTTTCTGGAAATTCGACCGTTGGATCGGCGATTTCTTTGCTCCGTCGCAATCTCGATATATCCACCTTCACTCCTGTCAATTTTCGTCCGTTAATTTTATCGTTTGATACATCAAAACCGGCCACCAAGTTGACCGTTTAAATTGTATTAAATTTGGACAGTTTCGCGGGACCAACTTCGTCAGCTTGTATCTCCTCCATCGCAGCTCCGTTTGGCATAGTACCAGTTCTTGTGGGAAGCTGGTATAACCCTCTTGCTACCCCTTCAGTTTCGTTTCATTGTGAGCTTATTTGATTGGTTGAATTCGACGCCAAAGTTGGCCGTCCGAATTCGTAATTCCAAACTTGTAAAATTCTATTTTTGAACACGGTACTCCAGATTTCATCTCTGACACCACCAGTAGACTCATGGCGTCGTTCTGGCATGTTTTCAAATAAAATTTGTTAGATTTGGAGAACGTGGGCCCTGGCACGATTTTTGGTGCAAAGTGGGTCCCACATTCTGGGTAAACAGGACTTTTTGACGCCGGCTCATCGAAATCCAATTCCGGATATACCGTTGAGTTTGTATCATCATTCTGGACTCATTGACACATAATTTGCTAGATTTTGGTGGACATTGGACCCGGCACGTATTTCGGTGCAAGTCAGATACCAATATCCGGGTCAACGGGTCATTTTGAGATCGGCTCATCGGAATCCAATTCTGGATATACCGTTGAGTTTGTATCGTCATTCTGGACTCGTTGACATGTAGTTTGCTGAGTTTTGAGAACATTAGCTCTGGCACGCATTTCCGTGTAAACCGGAATTCTAAGTTCTAGTCAACGGACCAAATTGAGATCGGGTCAACGGAATCCAATTCTGGAGATACCGTTGGGTTCGTATCGTCATTTTGCTTTCATGGACATATAATTTGCTATATTTTATAGACTTATTTTCTTACACATTTTTTTGGTGTAAAACAGCTCTGACATGGACACCGTTTTGATCCGAAATTACCTTTTTGCCCTTGTGTCCAAATTGGACCGATGGGTAGGCTATCCTAGCTAATTTGACTATTCTGGACACGTTGGCAATATTTATTTCATCGTCCGACAATCTTTGTTGATAGTTTCTCTGAGTTTAACCTTTTTATAGTTAATTAATAATTAATTCTTATAATGTTCGTACTTCGGGATTAGTATAACGAAACTGAGATCAGTCAATTCCAGTGATCTCACATCGCTGAAATTGATAAGATGGACACGTGAAACATTATGATAAGATTATTAACTTTACAGTTAATCATCTTATCTCAATTTGCGTGTTATAAGTTTCGACGTACGAATAACGAAGTACTCTTTATATCTTTAATAATTAGATTAGAATTGATCCTGTTTAACCAGAGTTGACCAGTTGACCCAAAGTCAACTGTAAGTCAACACTTGACCTAGTTTGACTAGATTATTGGCCGGAGTTGACCTAGAGTTGTTTTGACTTAGAAGAACCTAGGATAAAATAGATTGCTTGTAGAGATTTATTTATTACAACTTGAACACCTTGTAACCTGTATTGCTTTAAATAGGACTATGTGGCTTCAGTTGGACCCCTTTACCTATCAGCTGTTCAGGTTATCAGGTGAGTACATTCTCTGATCATTTCATATCCTGTTAGAATTATTTTCCTACTTTAGATTACTATACTTGATGCTGTCATGTTGGTAACACGGATTAGTACTATATGGATCCTTTCTTGAGATGTTATCCCCTCAGGGAGCATCGTATACTACATGTTCTGTGTGTTTTACTTACATGGTATATCACTATGATTCACGATTCTTCGATCACTTGTGACATATACTCTCATGATCACAGAGTCTTCCCAGAATTACTCATTTATAGGCATTTCCAGAATCACCCCATTGTGGACATTTTCAGAATCACCCATTTATGGGCTATCCATGTATCACCCCTTGTGGGCCTTTACATGGAATCATAACATAACCTGGTTGGATTCTTGTGTATTGATTGGGGGTACGGGGGAGTAAAAGTAGACATGTGAATAATATCCAAGTAGTGTAGTTCCCATAATCACTCCATAGTATAGTTTCCAGAATCTCCTATGCCATTCAAATGTTTATATTGTACTCTGACTCACTAGCCACTGTTAGCTCTCTACTTATAGTAGATATTTCTATTACAGTTCTCTTTCTCTGTTTACATACTGTATTTCCTTCAGATCTTGTATCTTACTTTACTGCATGATTATATTTTCTAACCTGCTATGATTTGTTGAGATATAATGTGCTCGCTCCAGTCCTGACTGGATCCGTTGATAAATTTTACAGATAGCCTGGAGGTTGCCTGCTAGCCTAGTGGAGACAGTAGAGGTTGTATAGATAGCTAGGGTTTATTCATAGTTTATTTTCAGTTGTCTTGAGATGTATTTATGCATTACTGTATTTGAGTTTTGAGATTTATTCTGAGTTTGTATCTTAGACACTTAGACTTCTATCTGTTGTATCTCTTTTCGATTTCTTGTTTTTTTCTATCTTCCATTATGCTCTACCTTAGATGTGATTGAGTTTATATTTTGCTATGTCACCCCCATTCGGGAAGTATAAACTGTTTAGTCTTATACTGTTAGATGCATTGAGACCTAGGACAGCGTTCTACCGCCGACACTGCGACGTAGGCTGGGCGTTGTTACGTTCTCGTACCCTAACAGTGGGTGCGGATCGTGACACGTTTTTAGTGGTGGCCCATGCAGGTCGAGTTTGTGTAGTGGTATTCGAACTAGAGTACCACTACAGCCTGCAGTAGGATTAGGATATATTTTTGAAGGTACTCAATCACAGTTAGGAACCCTTGAGAGATTCCTGGGACAACCCTTGAGAATCTTATTTAACTTCGATTTGAAAACATTCTTTTCCTTGATTTGATTTATCTTTATTTTCTGTCGTTGAAATTGATTTTAATGGATTATTATTGAATTTGAGTTTGTATTTATTGATTTTGATGGATTATTTGAGTTTGTATTTATTGATTTTGATGGAAGATTGTTGAATTTGAGTTTGTATTTATTGATTTTGATGGAAGATTGTTGAATTTTGAATCTTGATCTTAGCTGTAGCATCCGAATTTGTATTTATATGATTTGAAGGATTTTTGTTCATTTTTGAGTCTTGATGTTCGTTGATAAATTTGATTTTTGGGTATTCATTTTTGTTTTAACTTAATTTTTGTCAAGATAAAATTATATGGGCTAGGTCATCTAAGTTATGGAATCTAGTCTTCTACAGTCATATTAGCTATCATGGTGAGGACATATAGTTGACTTGGATATATTTCTCGGGTATGGGAATTTAAGATTTTTGCAGCCAAGCTAGCGGCGTCGCAAAAATGTTAAATACCATGATTCTAGAAGTATGTGCCTAAGTCGAGGACTTTGTGATTATCGTAGCCTTGCTTACTAGTATGACGGGGATTTAGAGCACCATGATTTTGGATAGACGCATATAATTATCAAATTGTACCTTAAATGTTTTTGAACATGTTTTCTCTACTTTTGTTCCAGTCCTTCAAAAAAAATTATTAATTGTTTGTTTTGTTTTGTTTCTCATTATTTAACTAAGTAGTAGCTTTAACTATTTTTTATAAACTTTGTGTAACTTCTTACTATGAATTTCTTCTTAATACAATGAATCAATAATTTTGCTAGACCTTATTTTTGGATTTGTTATTATAGCTCTGATTTCAAAATGGGTTCCTCTTTTAAACAGATAAGCAGAACAGATTCTATTATCATTCTTTTTCTGCCAATATTTTTATTACCATCATTCCTTGTCTTATATACCTGTCCTGATTATATCAATTCCGTCTCGTATCATATTTTGTCAGCTGTACTTTGAAACTCTTGAATCTTCATATCATTTTGCTTGAGAAATGTTGAGGAAGTGACGTGAATCATCCAGTACGGAAATGACGTAAATGGTTATCATAGAATGATTTGTAGGAATCAGAACGTTGGATGTCAATTATGAGGAAAAAAAAGAAATTGAGAGGGAGATGTGGTAAAGGTTAGAATAGAATCGAGTGATAAATGTTATCAATTTAGAAACAATCGCAGAAAATTGGGTTACGAGAAATTCATGGATGTATTCAAAAAAAACTAATGAGGATATCAGATGTCAACCTAGTTTTGAGAACTTAGAAAATCTTGGTTATTGATTCTTGGGGACTATTACAAGGCTATGTAGAAATTTAGAGATGGAAAGGAGAATTTAATTGAATAAAATGATTATGCGAAATTGAACTAGATATTTTAAGAGGGTGACTAGAGAGAGAACATAAGAATTTTACGTTATAGAAATTATTTTAGATGATTGGAAGAAATTGTGGAATTCAAAAGGATAATATTTGAAGGTGAACATTGAAGAAAATATGAAGGTTGATTTATAAACAAGAATAAATTTTGTGTGACATAGTGGTATTGGAGTTTAGTAAATACGAGACTTGACTTAAACAAATTCAAGGATTTCATAAACTGGATTCAGAGGTTTCGGGTTTAATTTAGAACAAGGTGAAGGAATTTGGAAATTTGATTAAATGAATAAGTGTTGATACCTAATTAAGAGGGGTATGCTTCGTGGGAAATGTTTTAGAAGTTTGGAATTTTGTCTATGGTGATCATGGTAAAGGTTTAGATGAATGAAGGTTATAAAATTTTTGAGGGTAGTCATATGAAGGTTGATTTTATATTGGGATTTGTGATAAATATGATTAGCAAATGATAAAGTTATAGTATTAGAGAGAGATGATTTACTGACTTCGTATGAAATCTTCTTGTTTTTCTCTAAAAGGGTTTTTTTCAATACCATTAAATCCTAGTTTTTTTAATCACGACCAAATCAACTTCGATTATCTCTTCTTATCTTGGGTTGTACTCAATTGACTTAAATTTGATTTCGACCTGAATCTCCATCCTTGTATGCTCGTTCTCAGACTTTGTTGAACTGTCTTCCATATTGCCCAATCTTGATTTCCCTAATTTGATCAACTTAGATCGTATCGAGACTAAATATTCTTAATATATATATTGTGATTTGATTTCCATGCAATTGACTTTCATTCTTTAACTTCTGATTTTGATTTTTGAATAATACCCCTTTATGGATAATTGGTAGTTATCTTTACTTTTTTTTGATGAATACCAGTTTCATGTAGGATGGTAGACTGTCTTACAGTTTTGATGACTGTTATTCTATATCTTTTCTAGTTTAGCACCCTAGATTGCCTGTGTGTTTTGATACCCTATGACCGTTTCGGTTAGCATGACTAGTATACCTAGATGATACTTTTACTGCCACCATATGCCATGACCCTGTATGACATCCTTTTGATGGTATGTTTTATTTAAGTTCTGGGATTTGATTGTGGGGGTTTGACCTAGAAGGATTATGAATATTTTAATTTCGAGGACGAAATTTTTATAAGGTGGGTAGGATGTGAGCACCCTGAATTTCGGGTTGATTTTTCTTAAATTTTTTTGATTGATTTAGTTTTAGTAAATAATTTATTCTGTTATTTATCTTTAACTGTACTTTCCCGTGCCATTGATATTTGGAGTGTCAGGGATGTTCAACTCTGGAAATCTTCTTCATGAGTTTTGGAGTGGACATGATTACCTTCATGATGGTATATAGTGTCCCACTCAAACTTGTTCCCTTGTACTCTTTTTGCTTCGCACAACTTCGGGTCGATTTAGACCATTTGATCATTAATTGATTTTCCCACTCTTTTCCTTGATCATTTTTAGCACGTTACCGTGACTTTTCATTTGGGAGTACAAGACCAGACAGTTTCTTGAAACCAACTCATCATGCATGATCTACTCGAGACGCTCGTCACCCATGACCTTCGTGTCCCACTCAAACATGCCATTTTGTGCTCCAATTGCTTCGCACAACTTTTCTGACACGTGACCCGATTTTATTTCACCCCACGGTGTCATATTTATTTTCCAACTTGATTTGTGGGTCCTCTGTCGACCAAAACCTGTCAGCCCCAATTATGGACATGGCCCACATTGAGCCCACTACCCGTCCGACACTTGTGTCCCATTTATTGGAATCCCCATGTGCTACTTATTTATCCATGATCATCGATACCTAATTTTAATTCGATTTTTGCACAATGTCCAGTTTTGACCCAACCCGGCTCCACCAAGTCCAGCCCAGCTCCATGTTATTCTCCATTACCATCACCCTCAGCCTCATTACCCTTAAAAATATTGAGTACTCATCCTACCTATTTTTAATATTTATTGGAAATTTACATTTATTTAAATCCCCATAGGAATGGCTTTTTCTCTATTATTAACCTTAGCCACTAGATTCTCCTAATCAATCCTCACCATGCATTTTCCATACTCCCCACAGCCAACATAGGCCGGCCCTAACTCCCAAACTACTTTTTCTCTCCCTCTTCCTCTCTCTCATTATTATCACTCTCTCTCTCTCTCTCTCTTTCTATTATTCCATTCAACAAAACTACAACTACAAACTCTAACAACAGCAACACCAACACCACCCCGAGCACCCTCCTCCTTAGTTGGCCCGACCACCCCTCTTCGACGTGGTCACGCCGCCGTCAGCCTCCCCACAGCACCTCCTCTCCTTCCCTCCTCCTTCTTCACATAAACACCACCACCACCACCATCAATAACTCAACTCAACCCGAGCTACCACCTCCTTAGCCACCGCACCACCACACCAACGTCGCCGCCGCGTTCGCTGCACCACCCTGCCGTCCTCGTCGTTCGTGTGGCCGCGCCGCCCCGTGCACTGCCGCGCGCACGAAGCCGGCAGCAGCAGTTCGCGGCAACAGAGGTGGCTAGCCGCGCGCGCGTGCAGGCGCCACCGCCGGCGCCATCGCCGCCGTGGGCGACGGGGACACCCCTCCATGGCCGGGCGCACCCTAGGATTTCCTCCCCTGACGGCCAATGTCCTCCGGGATGCGCCGTCGAGACGATTCGTGCGTTTTGCACGACGTCCCGTCGTGACGAGCTCGGGAACGAGGCTGGAATCGTGTTCCGTCGCAGCGACTTCGTGCGCATTTTCCCAGAAATTCGACCATTGGATCGGCCAATTCTTTGCTCCGTTGCAATCTTGGTATATCCACCTTCACTCCTGTCAATTTTTGTCCGTTAATTTTATCGTTTGATACATCAAAACCGGCCACCAAGTTGACCATTTAAGTTGTATTAAATTTGGACTGTTTCGCGGGGCCAACTTTGTCAGCTTGTATCTCCTCCACCGCAGCTCCGTTTGGCATGCTACCAGTTTCTGTGCGAAGATGGTATAACCCTCTTGCTACCCCTCCAGTTTCGTTTCATTGTGAGCTTATTTGATTGGTTGAATTCGACGCCAAAGTTGGCCGTCCGAATTCGTAATTTCCAACTTGTAAAATTCCATTTTTGAACACGGAACTCCAGATTTCATTTCTGACACCACCAGTAGACTCGTGGCATCGTTCTGGCATGTTTTCATATAAAATTTGTTAGATTTGGAGAACGTGGGCCCTGGCACATTTTTCGGTGCAAAGTGGGTCCCACATTCTGGGTCAACGGGACTTTTTGACGCCGGCTCATCGGAATCCAATTCTGGATATATCGTTGAGTTCGTATCATCATTCTGGACTCGTTGACACATAATTTGCTAGATTTTGGTGGACATTGGATCCGGCACGCATTTCGGTGCAAGTCGGATACCAATATCCGGGTCAACGGGTCATTTTGAGATCGGCTCATCGGAATCCAATTCCGAATATATCGTTGAGTTCGTATCGTCATTCTGGACTCGTTGACATATAGTTTGCTGAGTTTTGAGAACATTGGCTCCGGCACGCATTTCCGTGCAAACCGGAATTCCAAGTTCTGGTTAACAGACCAAATTGAGATCGGATCAACGGAATCCAATTCTGGAGATACCGTTGGGTTCGTATCGTCATTCTGGTTTCGTGGACATATAATTTGCTATATTTTATAGACTTGTTTTCTTGCACATTTTTCGGTGCAAAACGGCACCGATATGAACACCGTTTTGACCCAAAATTACCTTTTTGCCCTTGTGTCCAAATTAGACCGATGGGTAGGCTATCCTAGCTAATTTGACTATTTTGGACACGTTGGCGATGTTTATTTCATCGTCCGACAATGTTGGTTGATAGTTTCTCTGAGTTTAATCTTTTTATAGTTAATTAATAATTAATTCTTATAATGTTCGTATTTCGGGATTAGTACAACGAAACTGAGATCAGTCAATTCCAGTGATCTCACATCGCTGAAATTGACAAGATGGACACGTAAAACATTATAATAAGATTATTAACTTTACAGTTAATCATCTTATCTCGATTTACGTGTTGTAAGTTTCGACGTACGAATAACGAAGTACACTTTATATCTTTAATAATTAGATTAGAATTGATCCTGTTTGACCAGAGTTGACCAGTTGACCCAAAGTCAACTGTAAGTCAACACTTGACCTAGTTTGACTAGATTATTGGCCGGAGTTGACCTAGAGTTGTTTTGACTTAGAAGAACCTAGGATAAAATAGATTGGTTGTAGAGATTTATCTATTACAACTTGAACACCTTGTAACCTGTGTTGCTTTAAATAGGACTCTGTGGCTTCAGTTGGAACCCTTTACCTATCAGCTGTTCAGATTATCAGGCGAGTACATTATCTGATCATTTCATATCCAGTTAGAATTATTTTCCTGCTTTAGATTACTATACTTGATGCTGTCACATTGGTAACACGGATTAGTACTATATGGATCCTTTCTTGAGATATTATCCCCTCAGGGAGCATCGTATACTATATGTTCTGTGTGTTTTACTTACATGGTGTATCACTATGCTTCACGATTCTTCGATCACTTGTGACATGTACTCCCATGATCACAGAGTCTTCCCAGAATCACCCATTTATGGGCAATCCCAGAATCACCCCATTGTGGGCATTCCCAGAATCATCCATTTATGGGCTATCCATGTATCACCCCTTGTGGGCCTTTATATGGAATCATAACATGACCTGGTTGGATCCTTGTGTATTGATTGGGGGTACGGGAGAGTAGAAGTAGACATGTGAATAATATCCAAGTAGTGTAGTTCCCAGAATCACTCCATAGTATAGTTCCCAGAATCTCTTATGCCATTCACATGTTTATATTGTACTCTGACTCACTAGCCACTGTTAGCTCTCTACTTATAGTAGATATTTCTATTACAGTTCTCTTTCTCTGTTTACATATTGTATTTCCTTCAGATCCTGTATCTTACTTTACTGCATGATTATATTTTCTAACCTGCTATGATCTGTTGAGATGTACTGTACTCGATCCATTCCTGACTGGACCCGTTGATAAATTTTACAGATGGCCTGGAGGTTGCGTGCTAGCTTAGAGGAGACAGTAGAGGTTGTATAGATAGCTAGGGTTTATTCATAGTTTATTTTCAGTTGTCTTGAGATGTATTTATGGATTACTTTATTTGAGTTTTGAGATGTATTCTGAGTTTGTATCTTAGACACTTAGACTTCTATCTGTTGTATCTCTTTTCGATTTCTTGTTTTATCTATCTTCCATTATGCTCTACCTTAGATGTGATTGAGTTTACATTTTGCTATGTCACCCCCATTAGGGGAGTATAAACTGTTTAGTCTTATAATGTTAGATGCATTGAGACCTAGGACAGCGTTCTACCGCCGACACTACGGCGTAGGCTGGGCGTTGTTACGTTCTCGTACCCTAACTGTAGGTGCGGGTCGTGACAGAGAGCTCATACCAAAAGGGAGATGGATTCCCGGATCTATAATCCCTCCAAGCTTCAAGGATCCAAATCCTTCCTAGCTAGCCAATAGAGCCTTCACCTCTCCAAGGGGAAGTGAATGAAATAAATTTGGGTCAATTTGGAGGAAAATTGGGTGTAGGAGCAATTTGGGGGAAAGCTCCTAAATTAGAGCTTGAAATAAAAATGGAAGGAGGAAGAAGATGAAATGGGGTTTTATAAATATTGTGGGCTATCATATGATGTTAGGGTTAGGGTTTTGGGCAAGGGGATAGGTCCACTACACCCCTCTCTTTAGTTATGACAAGTTAGGGATTAAACATCTCTTCCTAATTAAGTGTTTAGTCAAACCTTCTAGCAAATTCTCCTAATCTAGCTAGAGACGAACTAAAGTTCAATTAGGCTTGTCCAAATCAACTAGTTGGATGGTCAAGACAAGTTAGTTTAGGTCCTCTAGGATCACTAACCCCTATTCTAGTCAAAGGCTAACAATTAGTCATTTTTAAGAATAACACATATACACTATTTAGTTATTTAAATAATTAACTAAAATATAAAGTTTTAATTTTGAAAATTAATTACCACTCAAGATATAATATGAGATCACACTAATTACAATAATTAGGAAAAAGTCAAAAATACCCATGTTCTAGGAAAGTGGTGGTTATAATATATGTGCACGTAAATCTAGAAAATAGGTAAAGCAATAGATGATAAACCAAGTAAGAATATGAGAAGCATGTACATATGAGAAAAAGAAATACAATAGAAAAAACATATAGATACTGTACAAGTTGGCAATACATACTTGCCTGTAGACTCCAAAGATGCGTAAAATGGTCTGACTCCAGTATCCTCGGTCATACCGTCATGAACTCCTAGAATAAATTAATCTACCAAATAAACGACATGTCGATGTCATACTCACACTATTTATATAACTATACCCTATAGAGCCTTAAATCAATCTACTTAGGATTTTTAGAGTCTTACCAAAAATATGAGACGGGTCGAAGTGGTCCGCAAGTTGCCAAAAACTTGTACACAAAAGATTTGGTTTAGCTTGGACACCCTATAGCAAAACGGACGTCCCAGACAAACCATTTGGAACTGTGTAGGTAGACAATTGGACATGAAAATAGATATATATATATATATATATCTTTTTATTAGTTTTGGTTTCATAAGAAAAGGATGCAGGGAAGTACATGAAACCTTAGTTATAAAATAGTGTACATGTTGTGATGAATTCAGCATAAGTGTGATCGACTTTGGGTGCCTTTCGCACGTTGTGCCAACTTTCCTAGGGCTGTGCAGCAGCTTGGTAAGGTGCTGGGTGTTAGGGGAAGGTCTTAGGAAGATGTTTGAGGTGGTAAAAGGTTTGAAGGATCAGTTTCTGAAGAGTTTCTGTCCGGTAGGAATTAATGTGTAAAAAGAAAAATTCCCTAAAGGAGGCACACGGTTTGGAGAGAATAGGGGATATGGGTCCGGCCAAGAATGGTTTAAAATATAAAGATTAGTATCTTAAGGGTTCGGATTCATTAGAAAGTGGTTTGATAATATTTGGTGAAGATTTGATAATTTAAATCAAAGGTGTATCTCAAAGAGATTTGATTGGGTCTAAATTAGAAAAATAGTTATAGAATTTGATTAAAAATGGATTTAATTAATGTGGCTACATATTAATTCATATACATTAGTACAAAATATGTCTAATAGGTTTGATTACCCTATAATAGGCTCTTTGAACCCCAGTTGGTTCAGTTTTGGGTCGATAGAATTATTTGGATCGATTTGAGTCAAATAAGCCTATAGTTGAGTCTTGTGTGCCAATTAAAAATAAATAGCACATGGAAACTCGATTGAGTGGCATACCATTGGCATGTGTGTAGTAGGCTCAAAATAGGTCAAAATCATATATTGGGTCAAAAAGTTTGTATCGGATTTGGGCCTCAAATCGGAATTGAAAAAATACATCGAAATTACGGCTAAGGATAAAATGATTATTTTGATCCCAAAATTGTACATGAAAAATATAGTACAAGAAAACATGTTTGAGTGGGACATGATATACCAAAATAAAGGTGGACTCGTCTAGAACACGAATATGGAACTTGTTTCGAGAAATTAATAATTGTTGTGCTTCAAAAATCAAAGCTACGATAAAGTGCCTGTATAGCCATAATTAAATTAAAAAAATATAATTTAGTAAGTAAAATTCATATTAAATAAAATTAAAAAAATTCCCAATATTCAAGGTTCTTACAAATATAGTTCTGTAACCACAACTGCCAAGGAACTTCTCCACCAACAAATATCATGATATAGGCTTAAGTCGATCTCTTGGTATTTATATCTCTTGCCATATTCGTGTCGGTATACCAACCAGCTTCGACTGGTCACTCCCAAATGAAATATTTCAATCATTGGTGTCCTAAAGATAATAAAGAATCTACTTGACCTCACTCAATTGTGTCATTCCCAGATTGGAGGGATACCTACTAACCATACCTGTTACATGAGCAATATCTTACTTTTTACACACCATAGTATACATAAGGCTCCCCAAAGCTGAACTATATAAAACTTTCTCCATATCTTCATTTTCATTCTTAGTTGATGGACACTGCTATGCGGTGAGCTTAAAGTGAGCTACAAGAGGGTTGCTAAGTTTTTTCGACATGTCTACTCTGAAACACTGAAGTACTTGGTGAATATACTTCTTTTTGGTAGAACCAAAGCAACTTAGACTTTTTCTTTCTCTCTCACATAAGATCTCCATCCCATGAATAGTCTTCGATGTGCCCAAATCTTTCATAAAAAAGGTCATGCCCAATTGGCACTTCAACTTTACTATCCTAGTGCCATTTCAACCCACTAATAGCATATCATCAACATAAAGCAATAAATAATAAAATAATCTTCGATAAAATGCTTTACAAATACAAAATGGTCTGATGTTGTATGTCTATAAACATGCTTCCTATAAATTACTCAAACTTTCTGTACCATTATCGCAAAGCTTAAATCCATACAAACTATTATTTAGCTGGTAGACCAAAATAACTTGTCCTTTTCACATTATCCTTCAGAATTTTCCACGTATAATTTCTTCTCTTAATCACCAAGGAGGAATGTCTTCTTGGCATCCATTTGCTCAATCTCCAAATTGAAACTAGTTGCTAAACCTAACACACCCATATTGACGAGTAGCGAGAAGATTTTATCAAAATCCATGCCCTTTTGCTGATTGTAGCTAACTTCACTTTGTTTGCTTCATACTAAATACCCATCGATTCTTCAAAGCATTTTTGTTTTTTAGCATCCACACCAACTCATAAGTACAGTTTTCTTGTAAGAAACTCATCTTCTCATGTATGGCCTATATCCAGTCCTGTATGTATTTGTCTTCTATCGCCTTTGTGAATTGTTATGGATCTCCTATATATGTCAGTCAATAGCATATACTCATCTATCGAGTACCTCATAGATGGTCGACGCTCTCTAATGCTTTCTCTTAATGGAGCCTCTATTGTTGGTCGTGTACTAACAGCCTTATTTCCTTCAGGAATCGCCTCCTCTGCATGCTCATCTTCATAATGGTCATCCTAATCATCATCAATAGTATGGTGATTAAAGTTTAGAGCAACTCCATGTACTGGCTACCCCATAACTAGATTCTTTATAATATCCTCTAGGAAGAACAAGAAGCGAGATGACTCTAACTTAGACATATACTTGTAACTACCACTTTTCGAAAATGAGGATAATTTTTGAACTTTTGTAAAATTGATCATGTTAGTTATTAAATAATAGATTTAAATTATGTTAGTAATAAAATAGTGAATTTTTATTATTTTTATATTATTTAATTTGATGTATTGTGATTTTGTTATTTATTAGTGAAACCTTAGAACTACTTTGCCTAGAGACTAACCATGACCATGGAGACCTAGCTAATGGATTTAGATTAGTAATTAGACTCTCATCTAGCTAGGAATCACTTAGAATGTAATTAAAGAATAGAAACAAGGTGCTAGTTTGGGCCATTAGCAAAGGGGCTAGATTTTACAACTTAGAAAGGCCTTTGGGCCATTGCAACTTGACCTAACCCTAGCCCATGACCTATGGCCAGCCACACATTGTTTTTTTCTCCTATATAGATCATCTTTAGCCCCCTTCTTTTTCTTTTTTATTGAAATCCTAACCCTAATTTGTGTTCTTCCCCAAATTTGTCCCATTCCTCAAATCAACTCCAAATTCATCGAAACCAATTACATTCTCTTCCTCTTAGAGAGAGGAAGCCTCTATTGGCTAGCTGGAAAGGATTTGGAGCAATTTGGCTATTGAAGCTTGGTGGGAGATCTATTCCTAAGGATTTTTATTAGAATTCCAACTCCCAATTGGTAAGAACCTCTAAACCTATGAAATTCTAGATTTCTTGTTGTAGATGCATTCATTTAGGACCCCCTAGCCCTAGGAATGATTTGGGTCTAGTTCGAGTCCATTTGAGGTACGTATCGGAGGAGTATCGAATACGTATCGCAAGTGTTCAATGAAATGCCATATAGGATGTTTTGATATCCAATTTCTGATATAATTATATATTTTGGTTGTTAATTACTTGTATATTACATATGTATTGGACTGAGGTGGATTCGATGTGCTTTGGTGGGTGTTTTTGGACATGGGGACACTCGGCCTGGTTTTGGCCATGAACAGTGGCTCCTCTACTACTGGGGGCCCTGTTCTTTACTGTCACACCTTGGTTTCACATCCCAGCCATTGTTTTGGGTGAGTATAGTGACTGACATATAGACCTAGGCTAGGGGCTTCGAGCCATGGCCATGTTGAGCCATGGCATGGCCTGCAAATCTGCTCTATGTAGTTGAACCCTCCTTATGCCTGAACACTTCACACCAATGCACTTTTCACTCATTCACTGCATTTGATACTCACTTTTCACTCTTCTGCATTGACTACATTAGTCACTGTACAATAATGCATACCTGCCATGCTGAGATTTATTTACTTGGGTCGAGTAGTACAACTTCCCATATCCTACACCCGTGCTGTCCTTGGTTAATGTTGCTTTGTTATCCAAGCCTGAACCCAGACTTAGCCTTTACTTTTGGTTCAGTATTACACCTATTCACTACTCTAGAAAGTTGTCATGTATTTCCCTTTCATTACAACACAGCATTTGCATATCATATATGTCCTGCATTTTGTCCATTGCATACCAAATTGGTCTGCACAACTGATACCTGCTACTAAGATGTTGTCCTGACTACTGAACACATTGCATCACTTCCTACCATTGCAATAAAGTCTTCATTACACTGCATAGGTGGTTCATTATAATGTACTTGCCTTCATTGCATTCATCATTCATCTTTCCATCCTTTGTTCAGTCCCTTTTTGTCCCTTGAGTTCAGACATTTGATGTAGGTTCAGTCCATGTTTCCAAATTGTTCAGACCCTTACAATAGCTTCCATGTCTTCTTGAGTATCAGAACCTTGATGGTTATGGTGTCAAGTGAGTTAACCTTACATTAAACCTTGTCCCTTGGTTCAGTCAAATTATTGAGGGGATACCATATTGATCCATACCTGAGTTATTTGGTTAGTCCATTCCTTTAGTTGTTTGTCCATTCATTTTAAATGTATGATTTCCTTTAAGTGAGTTATAGCCTTGAGTTTTCCCTTTGTATCAGAAAAAGAAAATGGGGAGTATAGCTTGAGTTGGATAACCTCTGAGTGATGTTCAGACATATCCATCAATATTTCTGTCCAAATGATATATGACTGTATGGATACATTCATATAGCCTTACCAGATTCATGTCCACGCAACCTGGCAATGGCCAGACATATGAGTCCACTGTAGTATCAACCATTGGTCATGTTCATGCACCTGTCCACTTTCATTCAAATACAGCTAATGGCTTGCCTTTGGGATTAAACCTCTTAGGCCTTGTTCTGTCATACATATTCAAACCAAATCCTTCACTGTACCACTTAAATGTCTGTATTAAACTTTTGTCCAGTCATCTTAGATGTTCATTCCTTTAGTTATATTTATTGCCCAGTCCAGTTTATGGGTATCATTCACTTGCATTTCACATGAATGCATTACTTGTACTTTATCTACCTTAGCATCTGTTAGGGTTATATACTAAAAGCATCACTTTTGTAGTAACCTTATTTCCTTAAATTTTGATTGAGAATCATATGGGCAAATGTTTACATATTGTATTTATTGCAAGTGTTAATACAAATGTCTGATATTCTATATTGTAGATAATATGGTGTGTGGTGTCACACATAAGATCTTATTATCAGTTTACTATAGAGTATATAAATAGTTCACAACCTAGATGGACTTGGACAATCTATTGGGAAGGTTGTAGTGTCATCTGGTATTAGTCTATCTTGACTATAGGTTTACACTAGTACACTTTGTGTGTATTGAACATGACCACTTGAGGTTGTTCTCTTTGTACTGACTACATAAGTGAACAAATACCTCTGTTATTATGGCTGCTTGTGCTCTTAATCCGGATATAATAACAGATATGTATATACAGTGTGCATTACTTTGACTTATGAAAGAGTAAGATTCATTATAGGTCAACAACCTCTATGAATTGGGTAATAACATTGTATGTATGATGGGCTATTGATTATAAATAGAACCATGTTCCGATACATCGGGTTGATGATGTCCCCTTAAGAGGCTCATAAGGATTGTCATGTAAACCCTGCAGGTGGAATATATCTGACATGACAAATAAAGTTGAGCGTTACTAATTAAGGATAAAAGATATCGAATCAATATAGTTGTTAGTAACTTAATTTGAACGACGGACATTCGATATCCTAACATGGGGAGTCAAACGAGCATATAATAAAAGGAGCCCACAAACATAATTTGGGATTAGGGAGGTAGTGCAACAATAGCTCATTAGTGGACCGAGCTATTATTAATGGGCCTGGATTGTATGTTCGGACTGAACACGGGATATCCAGATCCGTTAGGAGGCCTAAGCCTAATTTCTCCTCATGGTCCCTGCCGTAGCCTATATATATCCTCTATTCTCTGGCCGCCAAATTACTGATCAGAAATCTGAACCTTCCTCCAAATTTATGATTTACGTAAGGAAAGATAGAGAGGGCTGCCAAGGAGAATAAAAGGTTGGAAGATCGTCGTCCAACGACGTCCAACTCGAAGAAGGAATACGTACAGAAGATCTTAGGGTCGTCCGCTCGAGATTACTAGAAACTACTTGTCTTCTTTCCGTCGCAGGTATAATTCATGAACCCTAGTTTTCGCCTATGAAGGGTTAGAACACGTACTAAATCTGTTTAACTTTCTATCGATCAATATGCACACCAAAGTAAGGGTCTTGGGAATCTCCAGTTTCATCATTTGGTATCAGAGCCACTTTGGATTTGCGTATTGATTGATACGTACATATTGTCCAATAAAACTTACGTTGTGTAATAGTCGGTAGATGTAGATCTGTTCTAACTCGGTTTTACAGGCATCTTAGATCCAACTATTATGGTCTAATGCAAGTTTTGTTTTGTGATTGTTTTAAACCATGGACATGTCGTGGATGTTGTTGTTGCTGTGGATGTTATCAAAAAATATCACGCGGGATGATCGTGCTTATAATTTTATTTTCAATCTAGATTATGTGTGAACTCCTTTAGGAGGCATAGGATTGATGTAATCTTAATTATTTTGATCAATCATGATGGCGGTGGTAGCTATTTCTGACATCAGACGAGATGCTACTTTTAAGCAGTCCAGAGACAGACGGATGGTTTTCGATGAAGGAATCGACAGCTAAAACCTTAAATAAAAAAAAATCGAGACGCTGTCCCGAACCACGAGACCTGACCGGGCAGGTCGAACCCCGAATAGATCTGCACAGCGCCAAATTTTGGATTCAGATAGTTGAGGACGGAGTAGGAAAGATGACCATAATAGTTAGATATTTTTCTCTTATTTGTTGTCATTTTGCTTTTTCTGATTATGGATGTTTATTATTGTGTGGATATTTTTTTAAAAAACTAAGCCTACATTAATAATGGACAACATGGACATAATATCAACTAGTAGAAAAACCCTCATTATTAAATACCTAAGTGGGAGAGGATATTTCTTTAGTATAAATCATATGTTCTCCATTACTGGTTTGTAGGTGATGTAATTATACTTACGTGTTGGCTTTAGTGCCTTCCTCCATATCGGATGAGTATAATTATGGATCACCAGTACAAACTTCTTTAGGGATAATTATAGAAAGTTACCTAGTATGTGTTCACTTCTCCATCTGAAGGAACTCATTACAAGGTAATGGACGTAGTATTAAGTAATAGTATATACTTAGATACAAATAATGGTATCCTCTCCATCGGAATCACTGCTATTATTTATATGACCAGAGCAAGACCAACATATTAATTTTATTTGTCATAAAGTTATGTTGACATGATAGTAAAATTAATAGATAGTACCTACTTGAACAAAACTGAATTTGTATACGTCCACACTATCGTGGCATGCTAAATTCATGATGTTCAAGGTGTTGGTAAATTTTTTATTGTTGTTTTAAGGGAATCAATATTTAATTAATTCAAAAAGTTTTTGTCCTACTTAATTTTTATTTATGTGATTCTCAGAATTTCAAAAATGGGTTCTTTCAGTCCACTTATGGTGATTCTTAAAGAAAATAATCTTACTAGACCTAATTATATTGACTGGAAACATAATCTGGACATTGTCTTGAGTGCTGAGAAGTACAAATATGTACTTGTTGAGGAATGCCCACCTATGCCTGATGCTAACTCTGATGAAGAGGTCAAAGAGGCTTATAAGAAGCGAAAAAAGGTAGATGAGATGGCGCGGTGTTAAATTTTGGCATCTATGTCAAATGTACTGCAACATCAGCATCAAGCCATGGCCACGGCTTATGACATGTTGTATAACCTCAAGGAACTCTTCGGATATCAGAGTAGAGCAGCTATGCAGTTTACTATGAAGTGTTTGATGAATACAAAAATGGCTGAGGGTATACCAGTAAGGGATCATGTTCTCAAGATGATGGGTCATCTGAATGAAATGGAGATCCTTGGAGCTAAAATCGACGGGGAATTCCAGGTCGATATCATTCTCGGGACTCTGCCTAAAAGTTTTGACAATTTTTGCCTTAATTACAAAATGAACAAAAGGTTGTATAGTTTGGCAGAACTTACAAAAGAGTTACAGGATGCTGAATCTCTCTTTAGGCAGAGTGGTCACAGTTTTGTTTCTGAAAAGGCTTCTACTTCTAAGCCAAAAGACGGTAAGAAGAAGAATAACATTCAGAAACAGAAAAACTCAGCAAAGAAGGGCATGGGACCTCAAGGCACTATAAAAAATTCGAAAGGCAAATGTTTCAAGTGCAAAGGGTTATTACATTGGAAGATTAACTGTCCACTTCTCAAACAAGGGAACAAAGAATGTATATCTCATTTACTAGTAGTTGAAACATATTTAGCGGTATTATCTACCGACACTTGGTATGTAGATACAGGAGCCACTAATCATATATGTAATATATTGCAGGGGTTCCAGGAAACCAGGCGGCTCGGTGTTGAGAGATATGCTTGTTCAAGGGTGACGCTACAAAAGTAGCGGTCGTTGCATTAGGAGACGTTACTTTATCTTTTCGTAGAAATATATCTTTGACATTGAGAGATTGCCTTTATGCATCTTCACTTAGAAGGAATTTAATTTATGTTTCTATGTTAGTTAAGGATGGATATTGAGTTTATTTTAATAACAATATTGTTATTAGAAAGAATAAACATTTTATCTGTTCTGGTGTATTATTTGATAATCTGTATGTCATTAATCCTGTTTTGCCCATAATACAACTTATGAAAATGAATAATATGTCAACTAACGTAAATAAGAGAAAAAAAACCTTCTTGTACGAACCAAACATATCTTTGGCACTTGCGATTGGGGTATATTAAGCTAAGAAGGATTCAAAGACTGGTTGAAGATGGACCTTTGAGTTCATTGGAAGTGGAGGCACTACCAGTCTGTGAATCCTGCTTGGAAGGTAAAATAACCAAAAGGCCTTTTACGGCAAAGAGATATAGGGCCAAAGATGTGTTAGAATTGGTTCATTCTGATTTGTGTGGAACCTTCTTGTTAGAATTTTCATATTTATTGACGATTATTCAAGGTATTGATACATTTATTTGATATGCCGTAAGACTGAGTGCTTTGAGAAATTCAAAGAGTACAAGGCTGAAACGGAGAAATGTCATGGAAAATGTATCAAGTCATTACGATCAGATCGTGGTGGCGAGTACCTCTTTGGAGAGTTTAGGGATTTTTTATCAGAGGCTGGGATTACATCCCAATTGACTACAACTAGAACGCCCCAACAGAATGATGTAGCCGATAGAAGGAATAGAACTCTTATGGTGATAGTTAGATCAATGATGAGTTATTCGAATTTACCATATTCGTTTTGGAGATATGCCTTAAAGGCTGCAGCTTATATTTTGAACTTGGTTCCTTCTAAGTCAGTACCTCTTACTCCCACAGAGCTATGGATTGGACGTAAGCCTAGTCTGAAACATGTTAGAATTTGGGATAGTCCAGCACATCTGCTGGATAGAAAAGCAGATAAGTTGGAATCTCGTATAGAAGTACGCTTGTTTGTAGGCTATCCAAGAGGAACGAAAGGAGGTTTATTTCTAAGGATCAGAAGGTCATTGTTAGCACCAATGCCCGATTCCTAGAGGGAGACTATGTGATGAACCATAAACCCACAAGTATAGTCGTTCTAGAAGAACTGAGAGGTGAGACACAAGTACTTCAGTACCAATAGTACAAGAGGATGAACCATAATTAACTGCACAACATGTCACAAATGTTATACCACAACCGATAGTGCCTCATCGTAGTGGGAGGGTTGTGATACAACCTGATAGATATATGTTCTTGGGAGAGTCGTCAGACTTTGTCCCTGAGAAACAAGATTTTGATCCCTGTACCTACAATGAACCACTCCAAGATAAAGATGTAGAGTCTTGGCAAAAAGCAATGATATCTGAAATAGAATCTATGGATTCCAATCAAGTCTGGGAGCTTGTAGAACCACCCGTTGGTGTAAAAGCTATTGGTTGCAAGTCGGTATATAAGAGAAAAAGAGGATCAGACGGTAAGGTTGAAACCTTTAAAGCCTTGCTTGTTGTAAAAGGTTTTACTCAAAGAGAGGGTATCGATTATGAGGAAACCTTTTCTCTAATAGCCATGCTTAAGTCTATCCCGATTCTTTTATCTATTGCAGCTCATCTCGATTATGAGATTTGGCAAATGGATATCAAGACAGCTTTCCTCAATAGAAGTCTTGAGGAAGACATCTATATGAAGCAACCAGACGAGTTCATTGAGAAGGGCCAAGAGCATCTTGTTTGTAAGCTCAAGAAGTCCATTTATGGACTTAAGCAAGCTTCCAGATCTTGGAACATATGTTTTGATCAGGTGATAAAATCTTATGGATTTGATCAATGTCAAAATGAATCATGTGTATACAGAAAGTGTGACGAAAATGTGGTGGTGTTCCTAGTACTTTATGTGGATGACATATTACTCATTGGAAACAATGTGAAGGTATTATCTGATGTAAGGATATTATTATCCAAACAGTTTGATATGAAGGACTTGGGAGAAGTAGGTCACATCCTTGGAATTGTAAAACTAACTCGTTTTAGTATACAAAATCTAAAAAAGGATTCTTACCTTTTAGACATGGAATTGCTCTATCAAAGGAGCAGTGTCCAAGGACACCTAAAGATATAGAGAACATGAAAGCCGTTCTTTACGCTTCAACAGTAGGAAACTTAATGTATGCAATGCTATGTACGAAACCAGACATCTGTTTTGCCGTAGGCATAGTCAGCAGATATCAGTCTAACCCAAGACAAGAGAACTGGACTGCCGTAAAGCATATTTTTGAAGTACCTAAAAAGGACTAAAGAGTATATACTAGTTTACCAAGCAGATAGTTTAGTTCCTTTGGGGTATACAGACTCAAATTTTTAGTCAGATAGGGATTCCAGGAAATATACCTCAGGTTATGTGTTTACTTTGGGAGATGGAGCCATTGTGTGAAGGAGTATCAAGCAAAAATGTATTGCTGATTCCACCATGAAAGCTGAGTATGTGGCAGCCTCTGAGGCAGCCAAAGAAGCGGTTTGGCTCAGAAACTTTCTATTGGACTTGGATGTGGTACCTAGTTTGCCTAAGTCTATTACACTTTATTGTGATAATAGTACTGCAGTTACAAAATCGAAGGAACCACGAGCCCATAAGATAGGTAAACACATTGAGCACAAGTACCATATGATACGAGATTTCATAAAAAAAGAAAGTTGTTGTGATCAAGATAGCATCAGCCGACAACGTGGCTGATCCCTTTACAAAGAGCTTACCAGCTAAGGCTATTGATAGTCATGTTGAGGGAATGTGAATCAGATGTATAGTAGCATGGCTTTAAGTATAAGTGGGAGATTTGTAACAGTATACTGAAAAGCAATACTTTGAGTATAAGTGGGAGATTGTTAGGGTTATATACTAAAAGCATCACTTTTGTAGTAACCTTATTTCCTTAAATTTTGAATGAGAATCATATGGCAAATGTTTGCATATTGTATTTGTTGCAAGTGTTAATACAAATGTCTGATATTCTGTATTGTAGATAATATGGTGTGTGGTGTCACACAGAAGATCATATTATCAGTTTTCTATGGAATAATGAATAGTTCACAACCTAGATGGATTTGGACAATCTATTGGAAAGGTTGCAGTATAATCTGGTATTAGTCTATCTTGACTATAGGCTTACACTAGTACACTTTGTATGTATTGAACAGGCCCACTTGACGTTATTCTCTTTATACTGACTACATAAGAGAACAACACCTCTGTTATTATGGATGCTTGTGCCCTTAATCCGGATATAATAACAGACATGTTTATGTAGTGTGTATTACTTTGACTCATAAAAGAATGAGATTCATTATGAGTCAACAACCTCTATGTATTGGGTAATAACATTGTATGTATGATGGGTTGTTGATTATAAATGGAATCCATGTCCTGATACATCGGGTTGATGATGTCCCCTTAAGGAGCTCATAAGGATTGTCATGTAAACCCTGTAGGTGGATTATATCCGACATGACAAATAATGTTGAGCGGTACTACATAAGGGAGGTAGTGCAACAATAGCTCATTAGTGGACCGAGCTATTATTAATAGGCCTGGATTGTGTGTTCGGGCTGAACACGGGATATCCAGATCCGTTAGGAGGTCTAACCCAAATTTCTCCTCATAGTCCCTGTTGTAGCCTATATATATCCTCTATTCTCTAGACGCCAAATTACTGATCAGAAATCTGAAGCTTTATCTAAATTCGTGATTCACGTTAGGAGAGTAAGAGAGGGCTGCCAAAGAGAAGAAAAGGTTGGGAGATCGTCACCCACACGACGCCCAACTCGAGGAAGGAGTACGTGCAGAAGATCTAGGGGTCGTCCGCTCGAGATTGTCAGGAACTACTTGTCTTCTTTCCGTCGCAGGTATAATTCGTGAACCCTAGTTTTTGCCTATGAAGGGTTAGAACACATATTAAATCTGTTTAACTTTCTATCGATCAATACGCACACCAAAGTAAGGGTCCTGGGAATCCCCAGTTCCATCAGCATCCGCTATATTTTCACCCTGTATTTCACTTTATTGCATACTGCACTTCACCAATTCATTTTCCTTCATTCCATTACCCTCATTTAGCATGTTACACACTAACCTCTTCAGTTTGGGATACCTGAATATGATATACGTATATGGGATTTTACTCATTGCATCTGACCCTTGAATGTACTATACATAGAGGTCTAGGTTTAGTTGTTTAAAGACCAACTTCGGGTTATGTTCAGAGACGTATAGCGATGGATAGAGACGGATAGCGATGGGTAGTGGACGTCGTTATATGTTGCTGATTAGTGGCGTTACGTCGTTGTACGTCGCCACATTGCTGACGTGGCAGGCATGCCACATCATCACGTAAATAGAACAGGACGTCGCTACGTAGTCGCCCGATGTCGCTAAGTTTGTGACGTAACACTTTCGTCGCTCTACGTCGCTAACATTGTGGCGACTCAGCGACACGATATTAACATCGCAAATAGCGACGTAGGGCGACGCATGTGCCATCTGCGAAAGCGACCTTCATTTTTCGTCGCTAAAGTCGTCGCTAATTACGATTAGCGACATATTTTCCATTATTAGCGACGTACCATTACGTCGCTAATTTGCCTTATTTTAGTAGTGAATCATGCCCTTATCATCTATCCCAATTCTTACCTACAGGTAAATTTGTATGTATATATGTATGTAGCAGTTAAGTTCTCATATGTAGTGTGTATATATATATATTATATATATAGGATACCTTAGTTTATGGTTTTATTGAGAGCTCATGCTAGGGATACACATATGTATATGATATATGGTTGAGTATATATATGTGATATATATATGTATTGCTTATAAGGTTGAGTAGTATATATATATGTTATAGGTTATATGATATCTTAAGGTAGGTTGGCATTTGGTTAGATTTGTGAGATTAGTTATATATAGAGTTTGACCAAACCCTAGATGGCATTTGACCAATATTGACCTAAGATTTCAAGTTGACTTAGTTGACTAGAGTTGACCAAGAGTTGACTAAGACCTACAATGACCTAGTATTATGTAGATTACATTGTATACTTCAAATATTCAATATTGAACACATTATAACCTGTATTGCTCTAAATAGGACTCTGTTACTCCAGTTCGGATATCTGTACACATCGGTTGCTCAGGATATCAGGTGAGTACATTCTCTGTTAGTTTTTATTCATGATAGTATCTATATTACCTGCTTTAGACTACTTTACTTAATGCTGACACATTGTTATCACGGACCAGTACTTTATGGATCGTATCTTACGATGTTATCCCCTTAGCGGATACATCAGATATTTTATATTCATGTACTTTACCATGTGCATCGTGTACTCCTTGTAATCGTATTATTCGTGTGCAAATCGTGTGCTCTCATGTACTCTCGTGTGCTCACATGTGCTTCTTGTGCAAAATGAACTATCATGTACGTAACATAACTTGGTCGGATCCTTGTGTATTGATCGGGGCGAGGGAGTAGAAGTGGTCATATGATTAAACCCCTTAGCATACTCGTGTCCATGTCTATTATACCCTTACGTATAATGGAGACCCCTTAGTATACTTGTGTACAAACCTAAACCAATCACGTAATCATCTTGTGCTCTAACACACTTATACTTATAACACCCAATTTTCTAAATGAGAATAATTTTGAAATTTTGTAATTTTAATCTTTTAATAATGTTGTTTAAATCTTGATATGATTTTTGGTAATTTTTAATTATTTTAAAACTAATTTATTGGTAATTTGTGATTTGGAGTTTTGCTAGTGAAATCCTAAAGACTACTTGACCTAGAGCCTAACCATGTGATTAGGATGTTTTATTTATCATTTTTAGCCAAGGGATATTTTGGCCATTTTGGTTTCTTGGAATTAATTGTAAATTGTTTGAGTGATGGTTGTTATTTTTGACCTTTGCTAGTTGAGACTATATGGAGACTAAGCTAGATGTTGACTTTAGCTATGGTGACTTGGTTAGCATGGTGGGACCCTAGTCTAACTTAAGTCGACCCAAGTTGACTTATTTTGAATCAAGTTTCATATAGAGATTTAGTGTTTTAAGTGCATGGATTTTGACCTATGGAATGATTCATTTAGCATTGAAACTTAGCCCAAGCCCATTAGCCACAACCCTAACCTTAATTCTTTCCATACATGGTTGGCCCCTAGGGAATCCCCCTCTATTTAATGTCTCTTCCTAGTTCTTGCCTCTTTTTACATCACATCAACTTTTGGCAAGAAGGAGGTATTGGAATTTCTTCATCAATTCTTAACTACTCCATTTTTATTCATTTTTGACTCTAGTCTCTTGCAATAGAACCTAATCACACTCTATTTTCTGTTCATGGAGAGAAATCTCAGATTTTGTACAATATGGAGCTTTTGACTTGCAAGAGGAATCCTTCTATTTGGGGCTTTTTCCTTGAGTTTGAAACTCAACAGGTAAATACCTCAAACAATCATCAATCCTTGATTTCTTTGCATGGTAGCCTAGATCTAGGTGTCCCCTAACAGTGGTGTGTGTTTGGTGAAGTTTTGCATTGGTTTCGTGTCCGTATCGGACACGTATCAGTCTTTCATTACAAGTGTTTGTTGAAATACCTCTGAGAACTTTTTCATTATATTTTTGAAATGTTTTTGATTGGAAATATTGATTTTGATGTGCTCTTTGATTTCCCTAAACTCTGAGCTGATTTTCGAGTCATGTCGTGTCCACACGAAGACACGAACACACTCGCGAGGGTTTCCTCTGCTGCTCGATTGGGCTGTGGTACACGACATAGTGTTGTTCGACCCAATACTGCAAGGACACGTGGGGGCAGTATCTACGAACCAGACCCCCAAGTGTCTCGAAGTATCATGTCGTATTGGACACGTTCTCGCTCGTGTACTGGATTTACACGCGCGCGTACAGGAGCACAGACACGCACTGATACGCATCTCGTACACCGACATGGGGACACGTGGACACCTTATGTTGTGTTCAGTGTGTAGCCCTAGTGCTAGCCTACACGTGGACGTGATCACGTGGACACACGTGTCGTGTGTCGTGTCTACGAACGTGTTGAACTCGTGCACGAGGCAGTGCACTATTTTTCTGTGCTCGTGTGTTAGTTTTGTATTGGACACGTTTGTGTCCACTTGGTTGGACACAGACACCCTACATGACACATACACATGTGCACTAATGTTTACCAACCCATTAATTGAAATATTAACTGTGAATTGAATTCGAATTGGTGTTTCCCCCAAACTGTCTGATACATGTTCTGCAAATTGATTCCTGAGATCTAAATTCTGATTTAATTATGTTTTACTGATAATTAGAGGTTAAATTATAATGTTAGATCATATTCTATGTCTGAGTTTAAAGTTCACATTGTTGGGATTCATGTTAGCTTGGTTATTGGGTTTTCGAAATACAAATGGATGTTTAACCTGGGAATATTGTATACACACATTCACTAAAACCTGAGAACACTCTGTGAACTTCTATCTACACACACATTCGACACACTATAACCTATGATGAAATTTTGTACACTCACACACACTCTAAAACCTGAGAACACCCTACAGCTATCTGTACATACACATACACTCTAATCTGTGATGAAAATCTGTATACACACACACATCTAACCTGGAAACCTGAGAACACCCTATGTACTGCTGTCCACACACACCCACACATTCACTAAAGTTGGAACCTATCTACAAACACACACATCTAACTGTTGAAACCTGGGAACACATAACACACACACACCCATCACTGCATTCATTATTCATGCATTCCATTTGGCATTGTCCTGTCGTATGCCCAAGGCATAAACAAGGCCACTCATTGTTCTGTTTGCTTGGGTTTAATATGACATCTTGTTTAGTCCAAGTTAAGCTCACATCACCCCTTCACTAAGTATCAGAGACCCACATATGCAGATCACTTGGATTAGCCCTTGCCTTGCATTGCCTTTCTTTGAGTTGCATATGTCCTGCTCCCAGGTTCACTATTCATTACATCTCTGCTTATGCATTCCCGTATTACCTATCTATCCACTGCTACAAATTGATCCAGTCGACCCTTGTCTATTCACTGCATTGAGTGTTTGAACCACTGCCCTTGATTTAATACTTATGTGCAGTGCAATGCACTTTGCATTGGATGTCCAGATATCAGATTAGGCCACTGTTTGGTAAGCTCAGTTTTGTTGAACTGAGTGTTCAGTCCCCTTCTCATTGATGTTCTGTCATTAACATTTATGTTCACTCCCATTTACCTCATGATTCAATCAAATTCTTCTCATCTACATGATCTTTCCATATCCTCTTCTAGTATCAGTCCACAATGACACTCATGCCACTGTCACCCACTACAAGAAAATGCATATTCCGCGACATGCGAAATATGTAGCCGAAAGACAGATTTGTGTTGCCAATGTGTTTCTGTGACATATCTCGTTATGTCGCACGCATGTCGACGTAGCCTTGTCTGGAAAAGTATATGGTGACATGAACACACCATGTCGCGAAAGGATACCCACTTTTGGCGACATCACACACATATTTTTTTAAATAAGTTTGGCGACATGTGTCATTTATGTCGCAGAACGTTAGTATATTTGGCAACATAACATATGTCGGGAAACAATAGTTTTCTAAATGTATACGATATGACTTTCTGCTACACAATTTGTGTGAGAAAGCTATTTTATACTATTTATGTTAATTTATTGTATGAATTTCTTTTCTTTATGTATATATTTTTCAACATAAATATACAAAAACCTTATTTCGAAATTAAATTACAAAGTAAAATTTGTATTAAAAGAACTTGAGAACAAAGAACAACAAGTTATACACAGAACATGATATCCAATATAATATCATAAAATTGTTATCTCAAAAATAATCCATTAATGCAAATATCTTAACAATTTCAAGTAATTCATTCAACAAGACATGTAATGTATTCCACAAACGTATTGTATTCCAACTTCAAAAAATATAATGTAGAAAAAAATATTAATTCATGTCTTCCGGAAAAAAAAATTGTGCGAGTCTCTTGCCAAAAAAATTTGCATGAGTCTTCCCAAAAAATTTGCCCGAGTCTCTTCCTAAAAAATTGACTTGTCGTTCATGTGATCCTGCAAAAAAAAATTAAAGAAAACAAAATTGTAAGTAAAAAAAATATATATACTAAAAGAATGAAACTAAGATTGAGAAGATGGGACACAATCAGCTTAAAGACAATCGATGCATAATTTACAGGATAACAAATGAATGAGGATGCCTACCATGAGGATAATTATTCACAATGAAGAGATGATTTCAACCTTCACTTCTCAAATATGTATAACCCATATAGTAGCTCTAAAGAAATGCAACTGGGGTTGATGTCAGCAAGAGTGATGATGCACTTGGGTTTAACAGTAGCGATAATGAGTTTCTCTAAAGATAAAATTGCCTTTGCCTTCTGATCCAATAGATTGTGAAGTAATATTGATATATCCAATATGATAACACTCCAAGTTTAACAAATCTGGATCCTCCTATCTGTATTTTCTGGACAGGATTCACCAAAGACTTGACAGATTTGGCTCGTCCGCATTTTTTGCAGATACAACGGTAACAGATCCTTTACAAAAAATTCGATATATGGAGTCATCACTAGGCCTCTACTGATCCCCGGCAGTAAAAACTACAAAATCAATATATGGACTGTCTTTGCCCCACAGGCAGTTTAATAATCTTCAAGAGAACCATTAACTCTCATCTTTATCCATTGTTCTAAATTCAAATCCCTCGATGACATACTAGCAAATCCAGAGCCATGTTGAACCTCCAATGGGCACCAAAAAGGCTAACTGAACCTCCCATGGTAACTATATATGAGACAATTAGATACAAATGAACTAATGAAAACTAACTATAGAGAGCATACCTCTACCTGCTTCAGGATTTCCATCGAGGATGCCTGGGCCTAACCATTAAATCACATGTTTTACAGAGGTAAAACATTATTTATGATTTTTCCATGGCTCAAAATCAACACCTCAAAATAATAGAATGGAAGAAATCACTAGATGCCTGCATTTCCTGCATTTTAACACTTAGATGCCTGCATTTAAATTTTGCATAATTTTTATAAATCTTAGATGCTCGCATTTTTGTAAAACTTAGATGCCAGCATTTTAAATTTTGTATACCTCTTATTGTATGATTGATTCCCTTCTGTTGCCTGTTGCATGCACAAGGTTAAGATTGCACCAGTTGGGCCTTGTGATGCTTTGTCCTTGTCAACCTGTCAAATAGTAAGTTTCGGCTCCTTGTAACATGTTAAAAGAAAATGTACTTTCAGCCAAATAAATTGCCTTTACTCAATTATATAAAGCTCATTCATAACATTAACAAAAAAACACTTCGTACAAAAAGAAAATCCAGGTATCAATTGGTATAAGCTGTCAACCTTGTGTATTAGAAATTTCCAGGTCAACAATATGTGTACAAGAGTAGCCAAAAAGCTTGGGTATAAACACTATCAATTTCTTTACCCTGGTTGTTGTCTAATTTCCTATGGATAAAGTATTTAAAGTGCCATAAGTGTCTACTGGAGCCTAAAGAATATTAATCCATGTCTCCATGGCTTTCCCTTTCTCCACCACATAACCAGGACATTAAATAATTTCTCCAATACAAGTTATACAACAAATTTCATTACGCATTTCTAAATATTGTCTGGTGATTTAAACAAAACATAATAAATTTAGTAAAATAATAACTCTGAGCTATATGCAATAATACATTACATGTATTAGTGCAATTATACTTTCCATCCAAGTGATAGGAACATGACATGGAAACTCACTCCACAAAGTTCCTGACGAAAATTAACCAAGTGGCATTCAGTTTCGTTGCCCAAAAGATTTCTTACTTATTTTACTAATGTTCCATACCACCAACATTTCATCTTAAATGAACAATATATGGACAAGTAAAGTGATTCCATATGCCAATAAGACCAAGAAGTTGAGTAGATTCTTTAAAGTATAAGGACAATTATGTAAGAAACTGATGCAAATTATACCTAAGTTACTGAAAACATGTCATTTGCTTAAGCTCAAGATCACTAAAATCTAAGTTATGAACTGCTTGGGTTAGCTAAAATCAAGAGTGGTAATGGAACATTTGAAATGCCAGTGTGGGCACATGGCAGGCATTCTCCATTATGTAAGAAACCGATGCTAATCGATAAGTAGCTCTTAGCTAATCAATCCCCAAAAATAGCGAACAATAGACTGACAAAATATTTAAGATGAACAAACAGATACCACAGGTCTATATGGAAAATCGTGGGCTTCAATGAAAATACAAAAGTAAAAAAAAATATCAAACTTCGAAGTTCTTGCCTCTCCTTCAACTACTGAATTCGTTTAGAACCATCATCTTATGTAGTGAATTGATGAAAAATAGCTATGGAAATCCAGTTTCCAAAACTTGTTCTATGTCAAAATTCTTCAGTTCCAGTTTCCAGAAATTCTTGTTCCATGTCAAAAATCCTTCAGTATCCTCGAGCTTCCTCGAATACTAATAAAAGACCTCCAGCAATAGTCAAGGTGCTACACAGATAGAGATCCTCATAGATTAAATAGAGTCCAACTCTTACTTCTAGTAAGACATGCAACCAAGAACGCTTTAAGCACTATGTCAACTACAAAGTCACAACAGCTTCTGGATTATAGAATGATACTTTTTACGGACAAAATGCTTCAGTAGAATCACCAATTATGTTTTGGTAGGCAGTAACTTGAGCATAATTCATCAATATACGGACTAGCATAATTTGTATCAATTACATAAGCTATAAAGTACATTTAAAAGTACAGTGTGTTATGTCAAGAAAAATGCTTGACTACAAAAACTAGTAAAACATACTAAAACGTATAAGAACTCTAAGATTCTAGCAAGGAAAGAAAAAGAAAAGCAAAGAAAGGAAAAGAAGTCATTAGTAGTTTTAGGCATTTAAAAGTTATTAAAAAAATCAACAAAGTTGATCATTTACTTATCATAAGAGTTCTACATCAATGTAGAGAGAAATAAAATAAATAGAGTTTTAACTTTTAAGACATATTTTTTAACAGAAAAATAAAGTGCAAAGTTAGTTTTACCATGTAGAGTGCCATGTAATGAGCCTTTGGTTGCAAACTGATATATCAAAATCTTGTTATTTGGTTCCAAACAGTAACCCAACAACCCCACAAAGTACTCGTGCCTATGTCTCGAAACTGCAGATAACTGCATAAACATTAGTGATGACAAAACAATTAGAATGAAATATATTTGTTAGTGGCTAGTGCTGGTACATAACAAGTAAGAAAATTGATACTACCTATCAGCAAACGTTACTATCAGCCTACACGTATCATATCGGCTCAACTGGTACATAACAAAATGGTAATTTATCATAACATCATAAGATAAGTATATCATATAACACATATGATAAATGTTACTTGTGTATGAACTGGTATGATGTTACAATATTACAATAAAATGTTTACATGGTACTTAAATCTAACTTGATTACATACATCGTTCAATAAGTCATACCAAAACCTAACATCTTAGCATTTTTGGATAGAAAACATCTGGATGGCAATTAAAGAGAAACAACACATAAAATTCAACATGGAATAGAAGCAGTCCTAGACAAAAACCCTAATTACTTGCTCACTTGAAGAAATTAAAATTCTTGCCTATCTTTTAAATCAAAGAAATAGAATTTTACCTTGAAGAAGGCATCTCGGACCAAATCAAGGGGCAGTCGGTCGACCATGATGAATAAAAATTCAATCTTCATTGTCGACGCCTTCCGAACTACCGGAGCCGCCATAGCCAGCTGAAGTAGTCCTGCATCATGAGGATGCTAACGATGCAGAGCTAGGACGTGGAGGACCCTAACACTAGGTTGTTGTAAAAAGAGAGAGAAAGAGACGATTAGGGTCTCCCACGCCTGCGGCTGACAACAGCACCGATCAGGGATACAGAAGGTTTGGAGAAAACAGTATCTTTCAATTCCGCATATAGGTATAATTAGGCATTTATGCCAAATTTGGTGTCTGTTTTAAAGCTGCAAAACATAGGGCAACAACCAACATGAGTGAAAGCCAAAGGACACTAAAATTAATTAGCTAATGCCACCAACCAACCAAACAAGCTAAATCGCGAGAAAATGAAAGCATTCATTGTTTAGGCAATACCCGGTATCCTTCCTTTGGAAAGAAGTTTAGCTTAGAAAGAAGTTCACTTTGAGATTGACAAACGACATTGACAAGTAAATTATAATATTCATGATACCAGAGTTGATTATAATAAATAGTTGCCAACAAAAGAAAGAAGATAGATGAATCAAATGGCATAAGGAGAAACAATCCTTGCATGATAAATTAAGTGAAATGAAATAGGATCCTACGACACTTCAAATCCATGTCGTGTCCATATATTAAGTTGTGTTTGACATGCATTAGACATGCAACTAACACTCCAAAAGACACCACAAACCTAGGAAGCACAAGCATGGGCACTCCAAAAATTTGGCCCAGTTGTGACTAACATGTACCGGACGCTCCACAAATACTCCAAAATACATCAAGATACACCATATAGGTGTCATTTTCTGTCCTTATTGTGTTGTCGTGTCTTTACCATGTCAGCTCAGATCTGTGTCCATGCATCATAATATAAATCAAATTATGTGCCTGACTAGTTGCCGTGTCAGAAACGTATCATGTCGTAGCCATGAAACATAGGCATAAACAGGGCATAAAATATAAGGCTGCTAATTATCATTCGTTAAAAAAAACTCGACCCTAGATTTCAAGATTCTACACACTGCACAATCAAAGAATGGCAACTCAGAATTCATCAATTTTCTTCTTTCTTTCTTTTTTGCTTTTATCATCTAATAATAGCACAAATATGTGGAATCCAAACAATAATTAAAACATAGAAGCATAAAAAAAATTTATCTACATATACTAAATTGTTGAAGACTGATTTCAAGTAACACAGTTACCATGCCGACTAACCATATTCCTCCTCTTCCCTCTTCTTTCCCTATTGTCTATTATGATGGTTGACCAGCAAAGGCAGTCATCTGCAGCGACTGCTTCAGCACCTCGACGTACATCGCCGACCCTATCTCTATCTGCACGATCAGCCTCTTCGACAGCTCCTCCCTCGTCTGCCCCTACACCACGGACCCTTAGGGGCTGTAAAAATTTGGGAGAGAGACCCCAAATGTCTCTTTGGGTACGAGGGATTTTGTATTGATATTTTTTATTTATGTTATATTCAGATTAAAAAATTTAGAAATATATTTGGCAATACATGAATATGTCCCCAAATATATGGTGACATTTTGTGACATGTTCGTGTCACGGTATCTTAAGGGTTTTTGGCGGAATTAAAATTTGGTTTCCCGCTACTAAATTTTTTGTGGATTCGGCGACATACTATAACTCATGTCGCCAATATATGCAAAAATTTAGCTTTTAGCGACATAAAAGATCCTATGTCGTTAAAATGTGTTGCCAAAAATGTAATTTTTTGTAGTGACCCTATCCCTCTCTCTCTATATATATAGTATATAAATATCCATATTCATGCATGGTAATATGTAAATATATATATGTATGATTGCCTATATATATTTGTATATGTAAAATGTGGTGAATATATATATATATATATATATATATGTGTGTGTGTGTGTGTGTGTGTGTGTGTGTGTGTGTGTGTGTGTGTGTGTGTGTGTGTGTGTGTGTGTGTGTGTGTGTGTGTATACAAATATAGACATGTGTATAGGCATATAGCCCTATATGATTTTCCTATATGTGTGCCTTATATACATTATGTGTATATGGGTATATATACATGAAATTGTGTGTTTGATAGCTTGTGTAGCCTTGTGACTTGTGTGAATGCTAGGATAGACATGGTTAGGCTTAGTGAGACTTGTCTGGGTTAGGACTTGACCTAGTTGACCTAGTTTGACTAGTGTAGTGGACTAGAGTTGACCAAAGGTTGACTTTAGACTAGATTGACCCAAACATCATGTAGAATGCATTATAATGTTCTATTTTATCATTTTGGACATGTTGTGACTTGTTTTGTTCAAAATAGGAGTTAGACACCCCTCCTCAGACATTATATTCACTTCGAATACTCAGGATATCAGCTAAGTACATTCTCTGACCGTTTCATACTTGATAGGATTTACATTTATGCTCTAGATTACTTTACTTTTTGCTGTCATATTGTTAACACGGATTGGTACTATATGGATCCCTTCATGAGATGTTATCCCCTTCGGGAGCATCGGGTTGTAGTATGTCATGTGCGTTTCACTTTCATCATGTACTCCTTTGCTTTCACCATTCATGTGCACTCTTGTGATTCATGTACTCTCATGTTCACAAAGCCCCTATGTATACATTCATGTGCACCCATTTATGGGCCTTTATGTGATATCATGTGCAATAACATAACCTGTCTGGATCCTTGTGTATTGATTGGGGTACGGGAGAGTATAAATGGTCATGTGAACAATTCCAAAGTAGTATACTCATGTACAAACTCTTAGATTACTCATGTGCAAATTCAAGCCGTTCACATGTCTATCTTGTACTCTACATCACTAGCCACTGTTAGTTCTTTACTTATAGTAGATATTTCTTTACAGTCATATCCTTTATTTCATATATTTCTTAGCGTTTCATGTATATTACTCTATAGCATATTTACATATCCTGTCATATTATGAACTGCGTAAGATGTACTGTGCTCGCTCCTGTCCTGACTGGACCTGTTAAAAATATTACAGAGGACGAGGATGAGACGTATTGTACCACCTACTACGGGACAACATTAGAGGACACATGTGACTTGGAATTCCAGCAGGATCCATTAACTGCTGACGGTACTCCCATAGTTTAGTTATCTTATTTCAGTTGTATCTCATCTGGATATTTGTATTAGAGATTGTGATGATGTGGATTTGTGGATCTTGTTAGATGTTTATCTTAGACACTTTGGATTCACTCTTTTATCGTATTTCATCTGTGAATTCTGTTGATATTCTTATCTATCTTATCGTACATCTTCTTTAGCTATGATTGAGATTTGTACTTTATATTATTCCTCCATTCGGAGAGTATAACTGTACAATGTACCTTATAATTGTTAGATGTATGTGACCTAGGACAGCGTTCTACCACCGACACTGCAGTGTAGGTTGGACGTACCCACTTCTCGTGCCCCTACACTGGGTGCGGGTCGTGACAATACTTATTATAGTTCATAGTTTTTTACTATATTTCATGATTCAGCTTACTTATCCATATCTCCTGTATTCCTATATTTTTTTACAGCATGTCATGTATTTTATTCTACTGTTAGCTCTATATTTTCTACCATACTTTGGAACTGCCTTCAGAGATATGTGCTCGTTCCCATCCTGACAGTATAACGTTGAAAATTTTACACATAACTTGGAGATGTGGTGATGTTAATACTTAAACTTCATCAAATCTGGTTTTGTATTAAACATTGTGATCCTTCTATCTATTCCATTTCGTGCTGATTATCTCTCCTAGATTTTTTATGATTGAGTTGTATCCTTATGAGAATGTCCTCCGTTTGGAGAGTACATTATATTGTGTTTAGTTTGTGATTGAGACCTAGGAAAATGTTCTACCGTCGATACTACAGTGTAGCCTGGACGTACCCACGATCTCGTGCCCCTTCACCAGGTGCGGGTCATGACAATACTAAACCTTAGAAGGCATTTCAGAATCCTGAGTGTTGGTTATGGTTTGATCCTCGATCAATACTATGTCCCAGCTTCTAGAGATCTTTCCTTCTACTAGGTCGTAGAGTATATACCAGAACTCATCCCTATCATAGCCAACAAAGACTACTACCTCATCTTCGGCTCAAGTCTGGACATATCATCCTTCGGTACATGCATTAAAGCCTAACAACCTAACACACGAAGGTGAATGTATGGCAACTTTTGTCATACAATACTTTGTCAAGCACATTACCCTACAAAGAAGCACAATGAGATAAATTAACATAAGCAAGAGTATTAAGAGCCTCACCCTAATAACTTTTTGATAAGTTTGCCTCTGAGAGCAAATATCGCACCTCTTTATCGATGTCTTATTCATACTCTTCACTATGCCATTGAGTTGAGACATCTTTGACATAGACATCTGGTGTTAAATCCCTTACTCTTTGCAATAAGCATCAAAGGGAATAATGTATTCATCGTCATTATCGGACCAAATACACTTTAACTTCTTGTCCGTCTACCTTTCAACAGAGGCCTAAATTATTTGAAAGTAGGCAACACCTGATCCTTAGCCTTTGTAGCATAGACTCAAACATTCCTGGAATAATCATCAACAAATTATAAAATTAGAAGCAACACCAATAGCTTTAACCATCATTGGACTACGAACGTCCAAGTGAATCAACTCGAGCAACGTCGGCTTCCTCGAAGATGGGTGACTTTGGAAAGATATCCTATTCTTTTTTCCAACCATGCAATCCATGCACCTCTTCAATTTTGTAGACTTCAATCCAGGAATCACTTTTCTGTTCAACAAGTAGCTCTTTTCTTTCACGTTGATATAGCTAAGTCGCATGTGCCATAACTCAGCAGACGCATCACTGATTACGTTCACCTCATATGCCCATATGTGTTTCCTTCCATATAGTAGAGACCGGACTTCTTTACTTTCTATAGGAATCACCAACGAACCTCTGGAAAACTTCTACTAATATTTTACAAATAGATTGAAGAACCCTCATCATCCAACCTTCCAACCGATACTAGAGTGAAATGGATATCAGAGACATGACGAACACTTTTGATCATAAGAGTTGCTCCATATTGGTCTTTAAATCCACATATCCTATAGCAACAACCTTTGATTTATTCTTGTTGTCCACCTTAAACTCTCCATAATCTCATATCATGTATGTGGCAAATAGTGTCCTATTATGAGATACATGTGCCGAAGCCCCAGAGTCCACCAGCTAAGAACTGTCATCGCAGACGAGGTTCATGATAACCTCATCACCTACAATAATGATGTTCCTCTATACGCTGATACAACTGATGCCATATTTATCACTTTGCTTCCACTTATCACCCTTCTTCTCTCTCCTCCAAGCAAAACATTTTCGCTTGATGTGTCATTTCTTACCACAATGGTAACACTTAGATTTCAAGTATTAACCCTTATACTTTCCTCTGCTTTTATCTCTGCTGCTATCCAGACCCTTGTTTTTACTCCTACCTCGGGTCTCTAAAATGAGCATCTCTAAATGGGATGTGGATGACGTGCCTTCAATTTTTTTTACCATGTCTCATTCACTACCTCGTTCTTGGTGAACTCCAGAATAACCATACCTTCTAGAGCAGAAGTGATCATAGACACGCATACGATCTCCCATGAGTCCAACAATATATGTAGCACTTGTCTCCCTAGATTTTTTTTTCAAAAATATTTTTGTTATAATAATTATTATTATTTAAGTATAGAATGATTAGAATTGTTATGAGTAGAGTTTTGACTTTGAAGTGATGAGGGTTAGAAACTAACCCTATAGGTTTATTGTAGTAAAATTAGGTTATATACGGTCACTAGGGTCCCTAGATAGTCCCAAAAGTATTATTTTACCATTTTAGAATTTCCAGGATTTATGGAGATTTTTTTAGATAATTTTATCTATGATTTTATTATTTTTATAAGCTTCTAGGATTTACTATGAGGGTACTTGAGGTTATTTTTGAGTCTAAACAATTTATTTGGGCTCTAGAACCCTTAACCAATTTTCTAGAAATCTCTAGGAATTTTCTGGAATTTATTTGGATTTAATTAGATTTTTTATAATTTTTAAACTATTTTCTGTAATTAAATATCTGATTATCCAGTCATTAGAAGGGGATGGCCCACCTATCAGCCTCCCAGTATGCGGTGGGGCAGCCCAGTTGGCATGCTGATTGGGCCTGTTTCCTAATATGGAGCCAGCTGCTCCATGAGTCGGCTCAAGCCAAACCGGCTCGGACTGTGACCGTCTGATCTGTGCAGGAGTGCCCAGATCGTGACACGTATTACTGCACGGAGTAGTGGCTCGAGCCACCGACTCGGCTGCCCTATATATATTACGTTAATCCGAGAAAACATATATAGATACCAGCAACTTTTGGGAGAGGTTTGGAGTAAAGTCTTCAAATTCGTGGAGTGATTACCGCCAACCTAGAAGTGCTTTTCGCGTGCCCTTTTTTTGTTAGAAGTGTATTGAGGTTAGGTTTCCGAATATCTACTTTATTTTTCTGGAATTTTGTGTTCGAATTTTTGGATAATTATTTGAGTGTCGGTTGTCCAAAAATTGATGCATCACACGGTTTTCGAGATTTCGTGGGATGCCGAACTCTGATTAGCGGCCCGTTTGAAGTTTTGGAAAGCTAACACCGACCTATACAACATATAATTTTTCCAAAAATTTAGAGTTTCATCTATTATATTATTTTGTTCGTAGAAATCTGATTTGGTCAACAATTTGTCACGACCCGCTCCCGCTTTTTGGGACACGAGTACCTAGCCAAGTCCAGCCTACGCCGCAGCATTCACGGTAGTACGATGTCTATGATAACAATGGTCCATAATAAGCACAACTTGCGCATATATCATCCATAACTAAGCCAGCAATAATCACCAAAAATACCCAATAGTCTCAATATTATAATTATCAAATAATCCACTACAACTCAGAAAGTCTCGGGAAAAAACTTGGATAGCAGTAAATAAAACAAACTAAACTCTATAACTATAACTACGAACTAAGGCATATCTAACATGATAATTCGCACCAGGACTGAAATCGGGTACGCCAGTGATCTCAGGGTTGCCAACATATTCACCGTAGACCTCGGGGTAAATCTCGTCGTCTAAAGCTGAAAAATAGTTATCCAGCCAGGATTGGAGCAAGATCACCATAACACTACATTACACAATATAGTATACAAGCATAAAGAAACGATAAAAGGAAATTAACTAAAGATAAGTATAGGCATGACATTGTATGATAAGGAAGTACCTCTAAGACATGATAATAATATGAAGGTAGACTTTGACATACCACTAAGACATGATAACAATAAGAAGGTAGACTTGACTAAAGAAGAACAATAGAGCAACAATGATTAAGTCACATATACTGTGTGTTTTAGAATACCAACTTTCGGCATGTAGATGGCTTGGGATATCCGTCAATCATACATGTGGTGCATGACTGATATTATGCAATCAATGTATAGGGGGTCTGTATTCAACTCATTGACCACATGCTTACTTATTGTATTCTCCTTCCTGACTCACTCACAATACATGTCCATTACTATAAACATTAGCAATACGATAAACTGTAAACAATGAGAAGCAATGAGTAAGACATGAACATATATATATATATATATATATATATATAAATATATATATATATATATATATATATATATATATATATATATATACCCTAATGATTCTAACTCTCGTGCACAACAGCAATCATGAACAACGACAACATGAATCATAAGGGAGTAATAGTGAAAAGACGACATGATGGTACATACAATATAAAATAAATAAAACATAGGTCATAGTGATACTTTCTTGCTCCGATAGATGATAAAGTCACAACTCAAGTCGTCGTAGCCCGATCTACCCCGTCACAAAAACAACCACAAGTTAGATCAACGATTCCCATTATAAAAATACTAGAAAGTGTCTAATGGGTTAACTTAATTATTTCTATTCTAATTCCAGAATAAATTATCTAAAATCCTATTTAAACCTATTTAATTCTGAAATAAAATCTAAACACAAATATTTGGCCAAAGAAAGTCACGGTTCGAAATTTAGGATCCATAGCACGTAAACCGAGATATACCATTGACTAACTAGTCAAATGTTACGACTTTAAAAGTTTGAGTGTGTAACTTAGTAGATTTCAGCACCACGAGTGCAATGGAATCGACCATGCCACAAAATCACGATTTGGACAAAAGTTATCGCCATTATTGCTAACCATGACCAGATCGATAAATTGTTGACCAAATCTGACTTCTACGAACAAAATAAAATACTAGATGAAACTCTGAACTTCTGTAAAAATTATATGTTGTATAGCTCGGTGTCAACTTTCCAAAACTTCAAACGGGTTGCGAATCGGAGTTGGGGATCCCTCAGAATCTCGAAAACCTTGCGACACATCGATTTTTAGACAACCGACACTCAAATAATTATCTAGAAAATCGAACACAAAATTCTAAAAAATAAAGTTGATATTCGAAAACCTAACCTCAATATGCTTCTAACAAAAAAATGGCACGTAAAAGTACTTCTAGGTTGGCGGCAATCACTCTGCGAAGTTAAAGACTCTACTCGACACCTCTCCCAAAAGTTGCTGGAATCTATTTAGGTTTTCTCGGATTAACATAATATATATAGGGGCAGCTGCATCGATGACTCGAGCCACTACTCCGCGCAGTGACACATGTCACGATCTGGGCACTCTCACCCAGATCGAACGGCTACAGTCCAAGCCGATTTGGCTTGAACCGACTCATGGAGTCGCTGGCTCCATATTAGGAAACAGGCCCAGTCAGCATGCCAACTGGGCTACCCCACCGCACACTGGGAGGCTGATAGGTGGGCTATCCCCTTCTACTGACTGGATAATCAGATATTTAATTACATAAAATGGTTTAAAAATTATAAAAAATCTAATTAAATCTAAATAAATTCCTATAAATTCCTAAAAATTCCTAAACAAATTTCTAAAAAAATGTTTGAGGGTTCTAGAGCCCAAATAAATTGTTTGGACTCAAAAATAACCTTGAGTATCCTCACGGTAAATCCTAGAAGCTTATAAAAATAATAAAACCAAAGATAAAATTATCTTAAAAATCTCCATAAATCCTGAAAAGGGTTAATTAGTTGTACCCCCTATGGTTTGTACGTATTTTGGTAACTATCCCCGTTGTTTCAAAAATAAAGAACACCCCCCTGGCTGCTTAATTTTCCATTCATTTTTTTCTATGCATCAGGGGGGTACAACTAATTAACTTTATAAACCAAGGGGGTGAACAGGGACAGTTTCCAAAATACGTACAAACCATAGGGGGGACAACTAATTAACTCTCCTAAAAATTCTAAAATGGTAAAATAATACTTTTGGGACTATCTAGGGACCCTAGTGACCCTATATAACCTTATTTTACTACAATAAACCTACAGGCTTAGTTTCTAATGCTCATGACTTCAAAGTCAAAGCTCTAGTCATAATGATTCAAACAATTCTATACTTAAATAATAATAATAATAATAATAATAATAATAATAAAGATATTTTTGAAAAAATAATCTACGGAGACAAGTGCTACAAACTACCCCCTTAAAAGATTTTTGTCCTAAAAAATCAAACGTCTCTAACAGCATAACATAAATACATAACTCTTTCAAGCAATAATTTCTTAAACTAGGTCAGAGAGAGAATGGCTAGGAATATAGAGGGAACTAATCAATAGTATTAAATCAACAAAGTATACTACAAACTAACTAAGCATGCATCCTATCTAACAACTGAAACTAAAGAAGGCTTTCAAGAAAACATATTTTAGTTACCTATGTCTTGGGGTTGAGTCACAGCCACAAATGCTTGCCCTTGACGTTGTGCTCCTCTGGACTGCTGTTGCGAAACTGGCTTATGAGCTGGTGTTGTGGGGCATTCTCGCACTTAGTGGTCTGACGATCCACAAAGGAGACAAAGTCCTAACCTCTTCCTACAATGGTCCCACTTGTGTCCCTCTCTTCCACAATAATTATACTTAGGCTTGGGTGGGATAAGCTGTTGTTGTGGCTGGGATGATACCACCCTAGTTGGAGGATGATTGCTGCTGGATTTGAAGGGTCTTCTGAGAATTATTAGGACGTTTTGAAGGTTCTTGATGACTACCATCTCTACCACTCTTTTGGGAAGCTACTTTTTGCCTTAAAATGGATTCTTGATGCCTAGCTGCATTCAAGATATCTATATAGGATATTAGGTCTACTGATGCTATCAAACTCTGCCACTTGTAGTTCAACCAGGAATGAAACTTCTCCGCCTTCTCTTCTTTTGTAGAGATAAGAGTATGAGCAAAGCGACTTAAACGACTAAATTCTGTATTATATTCATCCACCGTCATGCTTTCCTGCTCTAGTCGTATAAACTGATCCCGTAACTCCCTCCGAATTGTCATGGAGAAGAACATGGTATTGAAGAGGTCCTTAAACTCTTCCCATAACACATTTTTGCCCAAATGAATTTCTTGTGCAGCCCACTAATGATGTGCATTGTCTTTGAGCTGCAACTTCACCGCTCTTATCCACTTCTCTAGTGGCAACTCTGATGCCTCTAGTAGTGTCTCTATCTCTACTAACTAGTTGGTGACTTCTATAGGTTCCTCCGAGACAGTAATGGGAGGTGGGTTCACCTTGCGAAACCTATCAATAGTACCCATACGATCTTGTCGAGTTTCTATACTCCTCTTCAGAATATTTGTATGCCTCTGCTGAGTCTCCATCATGCCCTGCAGTATTGCAAGTATATGTGCTCCATCCACTGTTACTCCTTGGGCTGGGGCTGGTAGTGGTGGTGGTGGGAGATCCTCAGCACTTACTCTATCTTATTGATGGTTAGAGGACTCTACGAACTCTATACTCTCTGCTGCCGATCCTTCGGGTTCGGGAGCAGCATAAGGGTTAGCTACCCTTTTTCTCTAACAGATCGCACTGCACCTTATCTCAACTATTACGAACTAAAAGAAAAGAAAGGACATGGTTAGAACGGTAGATACAAAACATATCGAAGAAATCACGAACGGAATAAAGCAGGATGCAAACAAGAGACAATAAGATCCCAAAATAAAATAGACTCATAGGGTTAGAAATCCTATTTATGGATGATATGCCCTCCTAACTTCAACTCTATTCGCAATCTCGCAGTAGTATGACTAACTTAAGTTCTACCACGAGTTCACAACTATTTGTGAAATTAGACCTGCATGGGCCACCATAAAAACTTGTCACGACTGGCTCCCGCTTTCCGGGACACGAGTACGTGGCCAAGTCCAGCCTACGCCGCAGCAACGACGGTAGTACGCTGTCTACGATAAAAATGGTCCATAACAAGCACATATATCATCTAGAACTAAGCCAATAATAATCACCAAAAATATCCAATAGTCTCAATATTATAATTATCAAATAATCTACTATAACATAAAAAGTCACGGGAACAAACCCAGATAGCAGTAAATAAAATAAACTAAACTCTATAACTATAACTACTAACTAATACAAATCCATAAGGAAGAAAATATGCTAGTTCGCATCAGGACTGGAATCAGATATGCCAGTGACATCAGGGTCGCCAACATACTCACCGTAAATATAATGCCTGTGGTTCGTATTACGTATTTCTGGAATACGTGTACGTATTTATTCTTGTATTGCATGATTTTCTTGCTTAATTTCCTCCCTGGGCTTGGTTTATTCGTGGTTTGGGTTGGCTTGGTTCGGTTTGGGATTGCTATTGGTTCATTATGAACCAAAGGGTGAACCCCCAACCTACCACCACCACTACCATTTATTAACCCTTCTCCTTTCTCTCTCTTCATTTATCATCTTCTCTACCATTACTTTCTTACCTACCAGAGAGAGGAAGAGAGAGGTCTAGGCAAGTGCAACTTGCTTTATGGAGGAACTCTAATTTTATTGCTTTATTCTCTTCCTTACAGCATTTTAACTTACTTTAGTACTTGGCATTTTTACTTTCCATGGCTAGATTCTTGTAGATCTAAGTCTATTTTATTTTCGGAAATTCTTGGGTTTTGATCTACTTAATCTTGTTATTTCTAAGTTTTGATGGTTTCATGTTGTTGAGAATTTCGTTCTACCCCATTTTGACCTATGGAAGTTCGAATTTGGGCTCCAGATGATGGAGTTATGGAGCTTGGAATTTTGGCTCCCATGGCGTTCTTCTTCTCAGAATTTGGAGAAGAAGAACAGTACTTGACTTGACCGCATGAACATTTTATGCGGCAAGTGTTCTTCCAGCCACATGGACTTTTCCCCACTTAGCCGCATATGCGCCCTTGCCTTCCTGGCCGCATGAACTTGTACTCCTAACTAGCCGCATGCATATTTGAGCCGCATGAGACCCTTTGTACTTCTAGCTGCATGAACTTAGCCCCAGCCGCATGAGGCTGAGACCAATGCAGCCGCATGTTCCCGCTCTCCGCGAGCCACATAATCCCTCTATGTTCGGCCGCATATGCGCCCACTGTTTCGGACCGCATGGGGCCCATCTACCATGAGCCGCAGGGACCCTCAACCGATCACCCGCATATACAAGGACCATTTGAGCCGCATAGACTGCTCCTCATTACTCTTAGTCGCAGGCTCCCTGTGCTCCCCAGCCGCATGAGATTCCCCCTTCCTGACCGCATAAGCTCCTGCAGCCGCATGTGCCGCGCGCCCGCGCTGCCTTGAGACCGATTTATCCGAGCCGTATGAACTAGGATTTTGGGCCGCATGAACCCATATCAATTCAGCCACATGGACTGTTCTCTTTCCGGCCGCATGAGATCTTTCATGGCCGCATATGCTTTAGCCGCATGGCTCTCCTATAGCCCTGTGTATTGATATTTTATTAGATATTTAACGTCCATTTTATATCCTTACGCCTTTTATCCTGAACTTGAAAATCATGAATTCATTTGATATGTTAGAATTGATAATTGAGCATGACCTGATAGTGACCCGTAGTGGTGCACTCCTGACATAATAACCTGACATGACCTGATAGTGGCCCGTCGTGGCACACTCCTGACTAGTACACTTGATATGATAAACCTGACATGATTATCTCGAATAATTGTTGCGACGGCTACCTGACATGACATGACCTGTATAATTAACTCGGATACCGTGGGCGATTGTGCTTGTACAAATAATCCAGTCCTATCTTGCATCATGTCTAGGAGGGGACTCCTGAGTACCACGGTCAGGAGTACCTACTGAAATGGATTAAGGCTAATAACTAGATTAATACATTAGTCATGACGAGATCTTCCAGCTACAGGCAATCCCGTTACCTGGCATGCCTTGGGATCTGTAGCCTGCCGTCGAGTAGAGCACATTTTCAGCACACTGTCATGTGTTGCACCCTTCAAGCTACCTAGGGGTACATTCGTTTCCTGGACGATGTACCCATCTGAATTCAACTCTAAATCTTTTAACCCGGGTAACCTGGATGGTCTGCAGGGCTTGTGGCTGTGGAATAATCTCACTGCATCTTGTTAGTAATTAGGCTTGTGACAACCCTAGTTAGTTAAAGTATCAAGCCATAATTCTTGCTTGGCCGTGAAATGATTGGATGGAGTCTAACTAGTCGAGTGTTGCCCTGATCTTGTTTCAGACTACTGCAAATCTGAATGCATGTATTTATTTTACCGAAAAATGATGAGAATTCCAAGTTCTGTTCAGACGAAGGGTTACAACCCCGGTCCTTGTTTGGTTTACGGGTTGTAACCTGGTTATCTGAATAGCTCCATGGTTATCTCGTCGTATATCATCCTGATGTATTTTCTTTATTTCCAGTTCTTACTTTATTTATACTCTTGTACTGATTGCTGGTTTTAATTCCTAAGTGAAGCCTCCTTTGTGGCACTTGCTCTTTCTGGGGTCTGACCCAGCTGGTTTTGTGTGGCCAGATTTTGGAGCAGCTCCAGAGGATCTACCGACCTTCCAGCCAGATGGTGGCCACTAGACGGAACCCTGGCAACGAGTGGGTTTTTTTTTGATCTCCCACTTTATTGTAAAAATATTCTTTTGAGGCGTTTAGCCGACGAGCACCTGTTTAGCTCGATTGCACTTTACTTACTGTCTGCCTGCGGGCTGTAACATGATTAACAGATCCTAGGGTTGATCATGTATGACTAAACTCTTGCTAGTCCTAACATTTTGTAACGACTAGCTTCATGATCATCTGAATATATAATATTTGGGACGCCTTATTATTGTATATTTAATAATCATACATCTTGTAACATTCATTTACTTCCTTGTGATTGAGACACTAGGCTTGTTCATGACCTTAAGAGACTGTTGGCTTGTAGATAAACCCTCATGTATCTAGACAGCCGTGACCGTATAGCGAGATGGATTCCATTTCATATACGTAGCTGGCTATGTCTGCCCCCGCTCTCCAGTATTCTGGTTCTGGGCGTGACATGGTTTAAGTGGTGGCCCATGCAGGTCTTGTAAATCAAGATATGTGAGGGTTTACCGAATAGATGTCTCAATCAGTATTCGTCCTTTGATCTCTGCCCGTATCTTCTGAATCCCTGGATTTTTGTCCTGATCATATGCTTGTATCGTTGATCTGTCTTGGTCCTTCCTTATTGTTTCCCATGTCGTCTTCTTCAGCGGCATTGTTCGTGGTCCTACCGACCAGCAAGGCGGAGCACCTCCCACGGACCAGCAGTAACCTGGAAATCAAGCCCAGCATTCCGGAGTAGCCTCCAGAGTCGTACCTTCAGGCAGAGAGCCACCAGTCCAGCCAGTTCAACCTGTAGAACATGATGACGGCACTTTGGTAGGACTCGTCAGGACCTTGATAGCTTTCCAAGACCGGCGTGGAGATGCCTTGCACCAGGCAGTGACGGATGCTTTGACCCGGGGTGGTCATCAGGGTAACAGCACGGCCAACAGCTTCAAGCGCTTGAACCCTCCATTCTTCGACGGTAGTGAAGATGCTATCACAGCAGATGCATGGCATCAGGACACAGAGGTGATTCTAGAAGCAGCCAGGACCCCAGAGAACGAGAAGGTGGCCGTTGTGCGCCTGTAGTTGTTAGATCTTGCCCGCAGCTGGTGGCAGCGCAGGCCGTTGGATTAGCAGCACCCATTGCTTGGACAGTATTCAGAGAAAGATTCCAGACCAAGTATTTTGATGCTATAGCTCGGTACGATCTACAGACGAGGTTCACCAATCTGAAGCAAGGAGGCAGAACGGTCGACGGATATGCGGCCGAGTTTTCCAGACTCAGTCGGTTTGCTCCCACCTTGGTGGCAACCGATTATGATAGAGCCTAGCGGTTCCAGCAGGGACTTCACCTGGAGATCTTGTTGGCAGTTGAGCAGTTTGAGCATCAGACTTTTGATGCAGTCTTGAGAGCAGCCCGGAGGTATGAGTATACCTCCCAGAGGATTGTGGATAGGGCCGGAGGTCGGAAGAGATCTCACGGCCAGATGAATCAGTCTTCAACACCAGCCCCGACAGCCAGGGCTTTGACTATTGGAGCTCCGAGGCGAGCGACCTCAGTAACGTCGGTTCAGCATTCCACCCCGACGTACCCTCAGCAGCAGCAGCAGAAGCAGAAACAGTCTTTCGCAGTGGGATGTTCTCATTGTGGGAAGCCAGGCCATGTAGTGGCAGAATGTCGTAGGGCACAGGGATTGTGTCTGGCTTGTGGAGCACCAGACCATAGGGTTGGGTCCTGTCCGAATAGGGGTGGTTCATCATCGTCCAACCTTTCTAGCTCTTCGGTGAGAGAACCAGCTCCGGTCCAGCAGCAGCAGCAGTATCCATTGCCGAGGCCCTTGTCGCCTCAGACCCAGGTATTCCAACAGCAGAACCCCCAACAGTATGCACAAGCCCAAGCCCAGAGTCAGAATAGGCAGCGAGGATTTCAGCAGAGGGGACCAGCACCCCGAGGGCACGGTCAGGCTATGGTGATGACCGCAGAGGAAGGATTGGCACCAGAAGAGGTAGTGGCAGGTACTATTCTCGTCAACTCCTTTCCTGCTTCAGCTTTATTTGATTCTGGTGCATCGTATTCTTTTATGTCTGCATGATTCGCGATACGGGTAGGATTGGAGCCCGGGTCATTATCAGTAAGGCTCAATATACTTACTGGTAACGGACTTGTGGGAGTAGATAGAGTGTTTTTCTCGTGTCGGATCATAGTTAGCGGTAGAGAATTTCCCGCTAGATTGATAGAATTCCCGATGGCCGATTATGATATGGTCCTAGGGATGGATTGGTTGAGGAACCAGTATGCTAGAATAGACTGCCATATTAGTAGGGTTGTTTTTAGCATTCCAGGAGAGCCAGAGTTTTCATTTTCCAGAGGCGTAGTTGAGCCTTCTCCCCCAGTGTTACGGATGGCAGTAGCAGCCGTGCAGTTGCCCCAGATAGTCGAATAGTTCCCAGATGTTTTCCCAGAAGAGCTTTCAGGTATGCCTCCGGAGCGGAAGATCGAGTTCACTATAAACTTGATTCCCGGGACAGCCCCAGTGTCAGAGAGAGTCTACAGGATGGCGCCGTCAGAGTTGGAGATATTGTACAAGATGATTGAAGTGCTTAGAACCAAGGGATTCATTCGTGTTAGTGGATCACCTTGGGGAGCCTCGATGCTTCTTGTGAAAAAGAAGGATGGTACGTCCAGGTTATGTGTTGATTATCGTACCTTGAACTCAGTGACAATCAAGAACAGATACCCTCTTCCGAGGATAGATGACTTGTTTGTTCAACTCAAGGGAGCTTCAGTATTCTCGAAGATTGATTTGCGCTCAGGTTATCATCAGATCAGAGTCAGAGAGCAGGACATCCCGAAGACAGCTTTTAGATCGAGATATAGGAATTGGGAGTTCCTTGTTATGCCCTTTGGACCGACCAATGCGCCGACAGTATTCATGGACCTCATGAATCGTATTTTCATGCCTTACTTGGATCAGTTTGTGATTGTGTTTTTAGATGACATCCTGGTTTACAGCAAGAGTGAAGCGAAGCATGAGCATCTTCGTGTGGTTCTTCAGATCCTCAGAGAGTACCAGTTATATGCCAAGTTCAGTAAATACGAGTTCTGGCTTGATCGCATTTCGTACTTGGGTCATATCATCACTCGAGAAGGAGTAGAAGTGGATCCCCAGAAGATTGTGGCTATTGAGTCATGGCCAGTGCCCAACACAGTTGCAGAGGTTCGTAGTTTTCTTGGATTGGCCGGCTACTACCAGCGGTTTGTTTCGAATTTTGCTCGAATTTCTGCGCCATGGACGCAGTTGACCCACAAGAATGCGCAGTTTGCTTGGACAGCAGAGTGTCAGAGTTCTTTTGAGCAGTTGAAGCGAGGCCTGATAACAGCTCCTATTCTTACGCTTCCAGATGGGACCGGAGGATTCTCAGTGTACTGTGATGCTTCCGGCAGAGGTTTAGGATGTGTTCTGATGCAGCATGGAAAGGTAGTAGCTTATGTGTCATGACAACTTCGTGATCATGAGAGAAATTACCCAACCCATGACTTGGAGCTGGCAGCAGTAGTGTTTGCACTTAAGTTGTGGAGGCACTATTTGTATGGAGATAGGGTGGAGATTTTTACCGACCACAAGAGCCTGAAGAATGTTTTCATCCAGAAGGATCTTAACATGCGTCAGAGGAGATGGCTAGAGCTATTTGTGGATTATGATGTCAACCTGCAGTATCATCCCGGGAAGGCCAACGTTGTAGCAGATGCATTGAGCAGGAGAGCCAGAGTTTATTTTCTAACAGCACAACCAGAGCTGTTAGCAGATCTTCAGAAGATGGATATTGAAGTTGTTCTCCCTTCCAGTGTGGCCTTGATGGCCAGTATGTAAGTTCAGTCCACTATAGTCGAGAGGATCCGGATGGCGCAGTCGGCAGATTTCAAGCTTTAGCGACTCAGAGCAGAGTGTGAGGCAGGACGAAGACTAGAGTTATGCATTCATGAGGATGGTATACTTCGACATGGTAAGCGTCTTTGTGTACCCAACGGAGATATCCGGCAGGAGATCATGTCAGAAGCGCACAGTTCGCAGTATTCCATCCATCCCGGCAGTACGAAGATGTACCATGATATCCAACAGCATTTCTGATAGAATGGCATGAAGCGGAAGATAGCTCGGTTTGTCTCTCGGTGTTTGGTTTGCCAACAAGTTAAAGCCGAACATCAGAGACCGGCTGGACTTTTTCAGCCCTTACCGATTCCAGAATGGAAGTAGGAGTATGTGACCATGGATTTTGTGACTGGACTACCTAGATCCCCAACTGGTAGAGATGCTATCTGGTTTATAGTTGATCGGCTCACGAAAGTGGCTTACTTTCTTCCATTCAGAGTTGGTCAGTCGACGGCTCAGCTAGCAGAGATGTACCTTAGGCAGATTGTCAGATTGTACGGTGTGCCAGTCAGTATCACCTCAGACCGAGATTCAAGATTTATGTCGCACTTTTGGCGTAGCTTGCAAGAGAGTTTGGGAACTCATCTCCAGTTCAGTTCAGCATATCACCCGCAGACAGATGGCCAGTCGGAGCGCACGATCCAGACTCTTGAAGATATGTTACGGTCTTGCACACTTGACTTCGGTGGGTCGTGGGAAGATCACTTGCACCTGGTGGAATTCTTCTACAACAACAGTTTCCAGGCCAGTATCCAGATGGCACCGTTCGAGGCACTGTATGGCAGGAAGTGCAGATCCCCGCTAGCCTGGGATGATGTTGGGGAGAGGCAGATGCTTGGTCCAGAAATGATCGCTCAGATAGTTGAAGTGGTCAGAAGGGTCAGGGATCATCTTTGAGTTGCTCAAGATCGCCAGCGTCATTGGGCCGATTCTCATCGGCGCCCTCTCGAGTTTTCGGTCGGCGATCATGTATTCCTAAGGATTTCGCCTAACCGTGACGTCATTCGTTTTGGCGTACGGGGCAAGCTTAGTCCTAGGTATATAGGACCGTTTGACATTCTGGAGCGAGTAGGAGATGTATCCTATCGTCTCGCTCTTCCGCCGTCGCTAAGCGAGGTACATAACGTGTTCCATGTATCCCAATTACGACGGTATATCCCAGACCCGAGCCACATCCTGGATCATTCGGAATTGGTTGTTGGTACCAACCCTTCGTATGAGGAGAGGCCCGTGTCTATATTGGACCGGAGAGAGAAGATCCTCAAGAACAAGACTATCAAGTTAGTCCGAGTTGTTTGGGGTCATCACTCTTTGGGACAGTCAACGTGGGAGCGTGAGGATGATATCCGATCGCGATATCCCGACTTGTTTGACTCGTGAGGTATAATGTCTTTCTTATGCCTCATGCCTTCGATTCCTTGCTTGAATGAGTGATTGTCTGCCTAGTTATAGCTTGCATGTGATTAATGTAGCTTGTCATTGCTCCTCTAGCCTCTTGATTAAATTCTGAGGACGGAATTCTTTTAAGGTGGGTAGAGTTGTAATGCCTGTGGTTCGTATACGTATTTCTGGAATACGTGTACGTATTTATTCTTGTATTGCATGATTTTCTTGCTTAATTTCCTCCCTGGGCTTGGTTTATTCTTGGTTTGGGTTGGCTTGGTTCGCTTTGGGATTGCTATTGGTTCATTATGAACCAAAGGGTGAACCCCCTACCTACCACCACCACTACCATTTATTAACCCTTCTCCTTTCTCTCTCTTCATTTATCATCTTCTCCACCATTACTTCCTTACCTACCAGAGAGAGGGAGAGAGAGGTCTAGGCAAGTGCAACTTGCTTCATGGAGGAACTCTAATTTTATTGCTTTATTCTCTTCCTTACAGCATTTTAACTTACTTTAGTACTTGGCATTTTCACTTTCCATGGCTAGATTCTTGTAGATCTAAGTCTATTTTATTTTCGGAAATTCTTGGGTTTTGATCTACTTAATCTTGTTATTTCTAAGTTTTGATGGTTCCATGTTGTTGAGAATTTTGTTCTACCCCATTTTGACCTATGGAAGTTCGAATTTGGGCTACGGATGATGGAGTTATGGAGCTTGGAAACTTGGCTCCCATGGCGTTCTTCTTCTCAGAATTTGGAGAAGAAGAACAGTACTTGACTTGACCGCATGAACATTTCATGCGGCAAGTGTTCTTCCAGCCGCATGGACTTTTCTCCACTTAGCCGCATATGCGCCCTTGCCTTCCTGGCTGCATGAACTTGTACTCCTAACTAGCCGCATGCATATTTGAGCCGCATGAGACCCTTTGCACTTCTAGCTGCATGAACTTAGCCCCAGCCGCATGAGGCTGAGACCAATGCAGCCGCATGTTCCCGCTCTCCGTGAGCCGCATAATCCTTCTATGTTCGGCCGCATATGCGCCCACTGTTTCGGGCCGCATGGGGCCCATCCACCATGAGCCGCAGGGACCCTCAACCGATCACCCGCATATGTAAGGACCATTTGAGCCGCATAGACTGCTCCCTATTACTCTTAGCCACAGGCTCCCTGTGCTCTCCAGCCGCATGAGATTCCCCCTTCCTGACCGCATAAGCTCCTGCAGCCGCATGCGCCGCGCGCCTGCGCTGCCTTGAGACCGATTTATCCGAGCCGCATGAACTCGGATTTTGGGCCGCATGAACCCATATCAATTCAGCCACATGGACTGTTCTCTTTCCGGCCGCATGAGATCATTCATGGCCGCATATGCTTTAGCCGCATGACTCTCCTATTGCCCTGTGTATTGATATTTTATTAGATATTTAACGTCCATTTTATATCCTTACGCCTTTTGTCCTGAACTTAAAAATCATGAATTCATTTGATATGTTGGAATTCATAATTGAGCATGACCTGATAGTGACCCGTAGTGGTGCACTTCTGACATAATAACCTGACATGACCTGATAGTGTCCCGTCGTGGCGCACTCCTGACTAGTACACTTGATATGATAAACCTGACATGATTATCTCGAATAGCTGTTGCGACGGCTACCTGACATGACATAACCTATATAATTAACTCGGACACCGTGGGCGATTGTGCTTGTACAAATAATCCAGTCCTGTCTTGCATCATGTCTAGGAGGGGACTCCTGAGTACCACGGTCAGGAGTACCTACTGAAATGGATTAAGGCTAATAACTAGATTAATACATTAGTCATGACGAGATCTTCCAGCTACAGGCAATCTCGTTACCTGGGCACCCCTTGGGATCTGTAGCCTGTCGTCGAGTAGGGTATATTTCCAGCACAATGTCATGTATTGCACCCTTCAAGCTACCTAAGGGTACATTCGTTTTCTGGACGATGTACCCACCTGAATTCAACTCTAAATCTTTTAACCCGGGTAACCTGGATGGTCTGCAGGGCTTGTGGCTGTGGAATAATCTCACTACATCTTGTTAGTAATTAGGCTTGTGACAACCCTAGTTAGTTAAAGTATCAAGCCGCAATTCTTGCTTGGCCGTGAAATAATTGGATGGAGTCTAACCAGTCTAGTCTTGCCCTGATCTTGTTTCAGACTACTGCAAGATCTGAATGCCTGTATTTATTTTACCGAGAAATGATGAGAATTCTAAGTTCTGTTCAGACAAAGGATTACAACCCCGATCCTTGTTTGGTTTACGGGTTGTAACCTGGTTATCTGAATAGCTCCATGGTTATCTCGTCGTATATCATCCTGATGTATTTTCTTTATTTCCAGTTCTTACTTTATTTATACTCTTGTGCTGATTGCTAGTTTTAGTTCCTAATGAAGCCTCCTTTGTGGCACTTGCTCTTTCTTGGGTCTGACCCAGCTGGTTTTGTGTGGCCAGATTTCGGAGCAGCTCCAGAGGATCTACCGACCTTCCAGCCAGATGGTGGCCACTAGATGGAACCCTGGCAACGAGTGGGTTTATTTTTGATCTCCCACTTTATTGTAAAAATATTCTTTTGAGGCGTTTAGCCGACGAGCACCTGTTTAGCTCGATTGCACTTTACTTACTGTCTGCCTGCGGGCTGTAACATGATTAACAGATCCTAGGGTTGATCATGTATGACTAAACTCTTGTTAGTCCTAACATTTTGTAACGACTAGCTTCATGATCAGCTGAATATGTAATATTTGGGACGCCTTATTATTGTATATTTAATGATCATACATCTTGTAACATTCATTTACTTGCTTGTGATTGAGACACTAGGCTTGTTCATGACCTTAAGAGACTGTTGGCTTGTAGATAAACCCTCATGTATCTAGACAGCCGTGACCGTATAGCGAGATGGATTCCATTTCATATACGTAGCTGGCTATGTCTGCCCCCGCTCTCCAGTATTCTGGTTCTGGAGCGTGACAGTAAACCTCGAGGTAAATCTCGTCGTCTAAAGCTAAAAAATAGTTATCCAGTCAGGATTGGAGTAAGATTACCATAACACTACATTACACAATATAGTATACAAGCATGAAGAAACGATAAAAGGAAATTAACTGAAGATAAGTATAGGCATGACATTGCATGATAAGGAAGCACCTCCGAGACATGGTAACATTATGAAGGTAGACTTTGACATACCACTAAGCCATGATAACAATAAGAAGGTAGGCTTGACGAAAGAAGAATAATAGAGCAACAATGATTAAGTCACGTGCATGTACTATGTGTTTTAGAATACCTACTTTCGGCATGTAGACGGCTTGGGATATCCGTCAGTCATACGTGTGGTGCATGACTTATATTATGTAATCAATGTATAGGGGGTCTATATTTAATTCGTTGACCACATGCTTACTTGTTGTATTCCCCCACATGACTCACTCACAATACATGTCCATTACTATAAATATTAGCAATACGATAAACTGTAAACAATGAGAAGCAATGAGTAAGACATGAATATATATATACCCTAACGATTCAAACTCTCGTGCACAACAGTAATCATGAACAACGACAACCTGAATCATAAGGGAGTAATAGTAAAAATATGACATGATGGTACATGAAGTATAAAATAAAGGAAACATAGGTCATAGTGATACTTGCATACTCCGATAGATGATAAAGTCATAACTCAAGACGTCGTAGTCCGATCTATCCCGTCACAAAAATAACCACAAGTTAGATCAACGATTCCCACTCTAAAAGTCTTAGAAAGTGGCTAATGGGTTAACTTAATTAATTCTATTCTAATTCTGGAATAAATTATCTAAAATCCTATTTTAACCTATTTAATTCTGAAACAAAATATAAACGCAAATATTTGGCCAAGGAAAGTCACGGTTCAAAATTCTGGATCCGTGGCACGCAAACCGAAACACACCATTGACTAACCAGTCAAATGTTTTGACTTCAAAATTTTGAGTGTGTAACTTAGTAGATTTCAGTACCACGAGTGCAGTAGAATCGACCGTGCCGCAAAATCACAATTTGGTTAAATATTATCGCCATAATTGCTAACCATGACCAAATCGATAAATTATTGAGCAAATTTGACTTCTACGAACAAAATGAAATACTAGATGAAATTCTAAATTTCTGAAAAAAAAATATTTTGTATAGCTCGGTGTCAGCTTTCCAAAACTTCAAACGGGTTGCAAATCGGAGTTTGGGATCCCTCAGAATCTCGAAAACCGTACGACGCATCGATTTTTGGACAACCGACAGTCAAATAATTATCCAGAAATTAGAACACAAAATTAATTTCAGAAAATAAAGTAGATATTCGGAAACCTAACCTCAAAAAGGCTTCTAATAAAAAAAGGCAGGCGAAAAGCACTCTAGGTTGGCGACAATCACTCCGCGAAGTCGAAGGCTCCACTCGAAACCTCTCCCAAAAGTTGCTGGAATCTATTTAGGAATATATATAAGGGCAGCTGAGTCGATGGCTTGAGCCACTACTCCGCGCAGTGACACGTGTCACGATCTGGGCACTCCCGTCCAGATCGGACGGTCATAGTCCAAACCGGTTTGGCTTGAGCCGACTCATGGAGCCGCTGGCTCCATATTAGGAAACAGGCCCAGTCAGCATGCCAACTGGGCTACCCCACCGCACAATGGGAGGCTGACAGGTGGGCCATAACCTTCTGCTTACTGGATAATCAGATATTTAATTACAGAAAATGGTTTAAAAATTATAAAAAAATCTAATTAAGTCCAAATAAATTCCAGAAAATTCCTAAAAATTTCTAGAAAATTCTAGATGTTTGAGGGTTTTACAGCTCAAATAAATTATTTGGACTCAAAAATAACCTCGAGTACCCTCACAGTAAATCCTAGGAGCTTATAAAAATAATAAAATCATAGATAAAATTATCTAAAAAAATCTCCATAAATCTTGAAAATTCTAAAATGGTAAAATAATACTTTTGGGACTATCTAGGGACCCTACATAATCTAATTTTACTACGATAAACCTATAGGCTTAGTTTCTAACCCTCATGACTTCAAAGTCAAAACTCTAGTCATAATGATTCTAACAATTCTATACTTAAATAATAATAATAATAATGATATTTTTGAAGAAAAAAAAAATCTAGGAAGACTAGTGCTACAATATACATAGCAATCAAAGTCCCTGTACCTCATCATCGAACTTTACTTTTATAGAGGATAACTGGTCAACCACGTCCAGGAACTCACTCAAGTGGTCCGTAATATACGAACCATCTTTGTACCTAAGACTCATTATCTTGTGGGATCAGAAACAATTTGTTTATCCCGGTCTTCTTTGTATACAAGGATTTCAGCTTTTTTCACAATGTCATTTCGTGTTCAATATTGTGATGTGGTTACACCAAACTTCTCCACCTAAAACCAACATTATTACTTGGATTTATTTATTCATTTTATTTATCTTTTTGAGAAAAAAAAGGGCATGTTGATAATATATACTTGGTAAAATCCCAAAGTTCTTCACCACCAACATGCTCTTTCAAACGGTTGATGCTTTTCTCCCATAAGCAGGTAGTTCTGCTGGAGAGAAAATATAAAACAAACCTCAGAAGGGAAGAAAAAAAAAAGTACTCTCGACAAAGGAATAGTACAGTTACATGAGTAATTGAAATACAATGAGAATCATGCACGATGTCATCAAATAAAACACTGACGATTGGAGTCATCTCCAAGCATGACTCCGTCAGAGGTCATCTTTTAAGTATTCAATTAGACAAATAATAAGTGAATAAATACAGCAGGTATTCATCTTTTAAAAGTACTTAACGACACCGAGAAGAAGAGAATAATGCAGGTGGTGTTCCAACTGTGTTGAAGTAGTGAAAATTTGCCTATTGGTTTGATTTATTCCACCCGGACCAAGCGTACATGTGCTTTAGATAGTTGCCGAAAATATTTTGTAGAGGGGAGGGGGGAGGAAAGAGAGATTGGACAAGAATGGATGGTGGAGGGAATGCTGCACCAGGAGCAGGAGGCGCGGTAGTCATGGTGGCTGTGGATGCGAGCAAGGACATGACAGACTATGCGTTGCTGTGGACGATTCGCAATGTAGTACGGCCCAAGGACGCATTGATCCTGGTGGCCCTGCTCAAATCGACACCGTCGTCGTCATCGTCAGGAAAGGTACAGTCTCAAGCTGCAGCGGCAGTGGCAGCGACATCTAATTTGTTCGACGGCAGCAAGTTTCTTGGATGTAAGGACAGCAATTCTGGTTCCTCCAAATTCTTCTTTACAATTATTTTTCGACACAGAACCTGCTTAAAATGTTATTTCACATGTTGATTGTGTGCCATCAGTTTTCTTTCCCTTAAAGATCATGCAGAGTTTGAGAAGAAGAATTTTTTTTCTGTCAAATATGAGTCTTCTATAGAAGAAAATAGAAGTATATGTGCACATAAAACATGTAGAACACTCATAGTTCATCTCTAAGAGAAGTTTTCTGTAGGATAACAGAGACATTTTCATGTTTTCCTGAAACCAAAAAAGGAGAAAGAAAACAGTATATTCATGAACTAGAATTTCTTGCTAAAGGTGATCAAGAATACATATTACGGAAATCCTAGACGTGTCACCCCCCCACCCCCCAACCACCACCATTGGCCTCCACGTCCGCAAATTCTGTGCCCCCTCCATTGGAGGGGCGACACGTGGCCGTAGGTCAGGACCGCAGTCCAAACCCGCATACAACGTAGTACTGATCTGCATATTATTACTGGTTTGAGAATTTATATCAATTGTCACGTGGTTTCAGCCTTGCGAAAGAAACTTCTTCGACGGAAGGGCAGCGGAAAACGCAAGGGAGACGACGGCATCGGGCATGCTCACCAATGTCCTGGATTTGAGGACGAGGGGGTGAAATGGATTTACGAGGTGTGCTTGGAAATGCTGAGTGATATCTGCTGCGAGAACGACGTGGAGCAAGTCAAAGCCCAAGTGAAGGTCGTCCCCTTCGCTAACGTTAGCTCCGTCGCGAATATAGCTGAAGAACAACGAGCAGACTGGGTGGTGCTCGACAGGTTATTTTCCAATCGTTTAATTGTCGAAATGCCCACAAAGTAGTAGAGAATTTATAAGGAGTTTGTCTGCGCAGGCGTCTGAAGAAAGAAAGCGAATGCTGCGTCCGACGACTCAACTGCAACATCATCACAGTGAACCATGCCATCCCCAATCTACTGAAGATGGTGAACACCGAGAAAAGAAGGGAAGAATACGCGAAGGTCGATTTGCTCTCTATACTGACATCGACAGACGACAGTTCATCTGCCACCAGCAGCCTGAAGAGCTTGACCTCCACCGTGTCCGTGTCCTCTACGTCTAGCTCAGAAAAAGAAGGCAGTAGCGCCGCCGGTCATCCATCCGTGGCAGCAGGCATATTTGCCCCCTGGGAGCAAGCAAACAATCCAATAGCATTGCCTCCTGGGAGGCTAGTCCTTGATAGTGTGCCCAGATTCAAGATGAGTAATCCTCGAGGTATGGATGATAGAATGATAACATATATATTGACTTGAGGATTTTGGAAGATGCATTATATTTCCTTCTTCTCTCTTCCTATGCTGCCGCGCTGACCTGCATGTCCTTACAAGTCTTCTTACATTGCAGGAATCACCAGGGGCAGGTTGTCCGTCGATTCAGCAATAAAATCGACCAATGAACCCAATCCCCAATCCTTCAACTACAGATATACTGGTATGCATGTCATCAGAACTAATTAACCCCTCTAAACTACTCGATTTCTTGCTAATCTCCCTTTCTCTGCTTCCATTGTCCTTGAAAATTTAACAGGAAATACAAATTCCAGCATTAGCACACAAGCACTACCCACTCAGGACTCCTGGACAATGGTTTCAGAGAACAATAGAGACGAGACTGAAACAAAACCACCCATCCAACTAAATGAATTTGATGACGAAAGCATTGGTGTTGCAACTGAACCGGTCACTGGAACATCAACCTCAGCACTCCCGACCAGTCTCAACCGGACTTCCAGCATCCGGAGAGCCATCTCTATGTCGATCAAACAGCCCAGAGCACCGCCCCCACTGTGTTCAGTTTGCAGGCACAATGCACCTGAATTTGGAAAGCCGCCAAGAATGTTCAGCTACAAGGAAATGGAGATCGCGACAGATGGGTTCTCGAGGAAGAACTTTCTGGCAGAGGGAGGCTACGGGCCGGTGTACAGAGGACTGCTGGACGATGGACAGGTTGTCGCGGTAAAGAAGCGCAAGGAGGCGAGTGCACAAGGTGCTGCGGAATTCTGTTCGGAGGTGGAGGTATTGAGCTGCGCACAGCACAGGAATTTGGTGATGCTGGTGGGTTATTGTGTGGATAACAACGAGTGGATGCTGGTGTATGAGTTCGCTTGCAATGACTCATTAGACAAACACTTGCATGGTGAGCAAGCCATGAAAGCACAGTCCTAATCTACATTCAGCACTTCTCAATTGCATATGATTTTGACTGTATGATTAGTTAAATCATAGTACTCCTCTTCAAACTTTAGTTAGTATATGAAACAGTCACAAACATGCCATTCTGTAGGAAAAGGCAGAGCAGTGATGGCATGGAAACATAGGCAGAAGGTGGCAATCGGAACCGCAAGAGGTCTACGATATCTCCACGAGGATTGTCGTGTGGGTTGTATCGTCCATCGAGACCTCCGACCTAATAACGTTCTCCTCACGCATGACTTTGAGGCCATGGTCATTACATTTCTCCTCTCCACTCCAAACAATTGTCTTCTCCAAATCACGGTCAAATTAGTATAATTTTCCGTCAGAAATGCTAATTAACTTGATGATAATGCATCCCCAGGTAGGAGATTTTGGTCTAGCAAGGTGGCAGATGGACGGACAATCAGCTGAGGAAACGCGTATCGTTGGGACACTTGGGTGAGATGACACTTCTCTAGTACTTCCGAAAATATGCGTAATGCATTTCTTGATAACCATCAATCTCATCATAGGCTAGTTACTCTAGAAACTTTTTTCTTAAAATATAAAGTTCAACCCATTAAGGCTCTGCTTGTAGAGAATTCACTTCCTATTCATCTTGTTTAAGAAGGTTATCTAATTAGTTTCGAGGGTTCTCAAGAGTCTTGGCCTGTGTGGCTGATTGAATCAACTCCAGTTGTTTAAGCTCCTTGCAAGGACAATGAACCCCTTAAATTGTATTATTTTGAGGAAAAAAAAACTATTATGTTATAAAATAACAATGCTTATGATTTGTCCATGTGGAGATGGAAGGTTCTGCTCTATAAATATTATCTACTGAATTATCCAAATTAGTTTAGGTTACTGTTGGAAGTTAATCTATATGTTTTTTTTTCTTTTTCATAAGAAAGTGATGGAAAGAAAAAGAAAATTGATCCTATGTAAATGGGATCATGTTTCTACATGAAACACTTCCACTTTTTCCTTTTCTTTCCATCAATTTCCACCAATCCAAACACAGCCTTCGTGTCTTAATCTTCTCAATTATGCCCAATTTAGTTCCAATATGAATTAAATCATGGAAAAAGTTTTAAAACACTTGTAAGTCAAAATGCCTTGGTGTCCATGAAAGAATCCATATCATCATTTCGTCATGAAGCATACCTGTGCTGCAGCTGGTGCTCCTCTACCTCTACACAGTATTAAGTGAACAGTGGCTGAGCTAGCCTCTAAAATTAGGGAGAGATGAACTTTAGATATAGCTTTAACGACACGAGGACTAGCATCGCACCGTCTAAAATATTAAGTTTTTGAGAATTTATTTACATTCAATTGTTGTATACTTCGAATTCAAACAAAAATATAAAACACAACTAAGAAAATATTACCAGAAATTTGCGGCGGGCTACAGCCCTCCCGTGCCCAGGGGTAGCCCCGCCCCTAAAGTGAAACTGATCACATTTTATAGGGTGTATAAGCAACTTAATAATAGGGTGGGGTAGTCATTTCCCTATTTGATTTTGTCTTCTCATAGAAGAAATGGATACTGATGTGAAGTTAGCATATGCCCATTCAGATCACATACAGATACAAATATTGACCAAAATAATAGTATGTTGCAGGCATAAGGTAAAATGGTATCCATATCAGTATCCTGTTAGTACCCACATTTGTGTCCTTACTCATTCAAAACAGGTGACTAGTTACTGTACCCTATCTAAAATGTCTCTGTCCCATATCCATATTGTGTCCTTACCCGTATCTGTATCCCTAATCTGTTGGTGCTACATAGACGAAATATTACCAATAAGACTCAAAAAGAGAAAGGAGAACATATACTATTTAAGTATGTGAGTTGTTAGGGTGTCTTTCTTACGGTTTTTACATATTATTTGGATAATTTGGATTAAAGAAGTACTGCCCATATCTGTATCATATTTTAAATGGATGACTAGAAGATTTAATATTTCGTTAAGGTGGATCAACCTGATAAAAAAATCGGGTTATTGTCAGAATCAAAATTGCAGTTTGCATTAATGATGGTGATTCATGACAAAAGGGAAAGGTGTATCATAGGAAAAGTAACTTGTTAAGTAGCACTATTTACCACTGCACTATACATCAACTACTCCTGACCCTTTAAGAGCCACTGAGGTAGAGAAAAACATGACAAGCAGTTCCATTGTTACTATGCTTCAGTGTATATATATATATCATATGATCCCCTTTCTCGCAGGTACTTGGCCCCAGAGTATAATCTAACAGGACAAATTACTGACAAAGCAGATGTTTACTCACTTGGAGTGTTAATGATGGAGCTCATAACTGGTGTGAAGGCTATTGATTTAATTAGACGTGGAATGCATCTCCATCAATGGGTATGGTTTGATGCGTACTATTTAATAAAGAAGATTTTATTTTGTTCGATCTTGATTATATAATGAGTCAAATATGAAGTTCTAAAGAGCATGAAATACCTGATAATTCATGAACATGTGATGACATTAGATGGATATATATCTATATTTTTATACATATAGGAAAAAAATATGAATTCAAGAGCTTCTAAATGGTTTACACAATCGTTACAGGCAACTCCACTAATCGAGAAGATGAATATTCATAAACTTATTGACCCCCGGTTAAAAGGGAGGTATGACAAACAGGAAGTTGAGTGCATGATGCTTGTTGCCGGATTGTGTGTTTCACCTAAACCAGAAATCAGACCTCGTATATCAAAGGTATGTATGTAACATGCTACATGTTGGCATTATTGTGTTACTCTTCTTATGCCTTTGTTATATTTCCTTTCCTTCTTTCAAAACAAGATTTAGAATCCATGCATGCATCTACCCCAAGAGGACATGAGTTTGATTGGAGAGATTTTTCAATTAGATCTCCAATGGGGATTTCTAAAATTGAGTTTCTATAATTTAAGGAAATTTATATCCTGGTTGTTAGAGTTTCTAAATAGACACCAATGTTCTCCATTTCTACATCACCGCTGCATAGGATGGAAATTGAAATAGAAATCATTATTGGGAGAATTAATTTTTCTAAAATGGGTTTCTACCATAGAAATAGGGGAGATAGAAAACACCATTGCTTTGGAGATCATTCAAGTTTTAAATTAGTTATTAATATTCAACATTTTTATTTGTAAGGCCATTTGTTGTACAACCTCAAAGCTTTTTAGAAGAAAAAACCCCAAATAACTAAGGCTAAAAGCTTGGAAATATCCCTACCATAAAAAGTAATAGAGGGAAAGCTTCTTAACAACTTGTAATTAGCCAAATAACTTATCTGATGAGTATTTTTGTTGCAGGTTCTCAGACTATTGGAAGGAGACATGGAGAGTTTTAGAGCATCTCAAACACAAATAAGGAGTGCCATCTCTGAATACGCTGATAGCATGTCTCAACGGTTATCTAAGATAATTAATCCTATCTCGAGATCTTCGCATGGTGGATCTCATTCACGCAGTCTAACTCCTCCTTGTTCAAGATACATTAATGTAAATGAATCTGATCGACGCTCAAAAACACCACCTCCTCCCTCTAGGTTCAATGGTATCCCATCTCATCTGAACTCTAGGAGACCTACTTCAGGATTAAGTGGCAGCGCATCCAACCAACAATACCAGGCACCAACTACATCAATTTACAATGATAGAGCATCTCGCTTGCGCTCTCAAACACCACCTCTTATGTCAACATCCAATATGAATTCATCTACGAGTATCAGGACTAGTAATCACTTTCAAGAATTTGAGTTCGTGGAGGACACATATGATGTACAAGTAGAAGAGGAGCTCAGGAGCAACAACGTATTGAAACCAACACGATGGATGCAAACACATGTTGGTGCAGTTCAGGAAATGGAGGACTTTAGTAATAGAGAAATTTGTTCTCAGGATGATCTAACTAGCAGAGAATACCAAGTATACCTCGAAGAATCGTTCTTTCAGTTCATCCAAAACACGAAGGGAGCAACTACTGCTTCTCCCTAACACCTCTCTTCTTTCATCAGGCTGGTTTGGCAACCTTACTTCGTCATCCTATTCTTATAAGCTGGTTTCTGACAGAATGACTACTTCACGATCTTTCAAACAAGTCAAGGTTGAGGTAAATGGAATTAGTGGGATATATATGTGCTTGCCCTGTGTCGATAGTGTGAACTAACAAAGGATGGTTCCAATTTTCCTAAAAAGTGGTAAGCCTCTCATAGAGCTAATGGAAAGTTTGACATCTTTCTCTTGACATGGGTTTGCAAGAAAAGAGGAGAATATGTTTAGCAGGATCAGGGATCAGAATATATTGTGGTAGGTCTTCTCAGCCAGTTGACACCTATGGAAACTGAACAATGCGATTAAGTTTTTGTGTATAAGATTTTGTGGTAGTAGCGTATAATGTAAATCTTCGAATGATGTACAAGATAAATTCAATAATTTGTCTTTCTCGTTATTGTCCGGTCGGGACTTCTTGTTGGGATTGTTGGAGCTTTTCCTTTGTATGTAGAGAGCTTGCTCTCAACATGTATAGTAATTTTAGTTCCACATTGGAAAACCAACATGAGTAGTATCTCAATATATACTTGGTATGTAGTTGAGGTGTGCACATGGGGTGGTGACCCTAAGGAGGGAACTATGTTGGTGATTTTACTAGAGGTAAGGATAAGGCTCCATGGTAAAGCATTTGTTTTTTGCTCTTGGAATTTATTTCATTTGAGCTAAGCCCCGTAGGGGCTTAGAGACTCGGACTCGGACTCGGACTCATCAGGCGTAATGTGGCGTTTTGTTGGCGCACTTTGCACTTAGCGAGCGTTGTACGCGTATGGCGCAGGCGGCGCGCACTGTGCGCCAGTTGGCTCAAATCGTGTCAGTGCACGATTTGAGTAGTTACAGAACGTTCAGGACGGTTTTTCCCAAGTACCGAACGTTGTACTAACTGGGCGGTTACAGTGTGGGCCTATATAAGATTCTCTGCTCTCTCACTCAGGACACAAGGTGTTCAGAACACAATTCCTTACGAATTTTTACAGAGTTCCAGAGAGCAGAGAAGAAGTTCACCAGCGCCACTTAGTGCAGGAGTCCGGACCATCCGAGGAGTCAGAAGAGTGGAGTGTTCCGAAGTTCTCCGTCAAATTTGCTGGTTCCTGGAAGCTGTTCGTGTGGGGCGAATTAAGCTTTGAGCGCCGGTGATCATTCACCCCAGCAGGTTGTTCTTCCATCCACTTCATCGCTTGTCATCTACTTCAACTCGTTATGAACGAGAACTGTTCTGATCTAATCAGAAACTATTAGTGGACAATTGCTGATGCTGCTAGCAATTCGATTTGTACCTTCTTTTTAGAAGTATTATATTAGTTTTCTATTGTAACAAAATCCTTTTAAATTTTTGTTATCTAGAATCCTCCAAGGATCTCTGTCGTATACCTTCTTTGAAGTGTTGCTACGAAACGTTGTTTTTACAATCGTTTTATTTCTCAGTTTTCTATAGAAAATTACGCCCCGGGACTAACAATCTCAAAGCTCGATTTCACAAGATGGAAAACTTTCATGCTTCGCTAATCAATCCTAACTTCAAAAGTTAATGCAATTTGATGGTGAGTACTATCAAATATGGAAAAGGAAGGCTAGCCTCAATATTCAATTCTCTGATGTTGATCATGTGCTTATTGAGGAGGAACGTACTGTTCCAGAAACTGAATCTGCAACCGCAATTACTGCTGCTAATAAGAACCAGTCCAAGTGGAGAAGGAACAATAGTATTTGTAGGCTTATGATCCTAAATGCTATGGAAGACTCCCTGGCGGAATCACATTCAAAGCGAAGACCAAGAAATCAGAGCAAGGTGAGCCTAGCAAGATTTCTATGATCACCGACGCTGTTGCTATGATTGCTTGAGTCAATGAGGTGGGGGCTGACTCTGACTGGTGGGTAGACACTGGTGCCACCTACCATGTTTGCTCAAGCAAGGAGTGGTTCACAACCTACACATCAACTTCTGAAGTTGTTATGGTGGCGAACCAAGCACAAGCTGAGGTGCAATGGATCGGGACGGTGGTATTGAAGCTGACTTCTGGAAAGTCGCTGACGCTTTAAGGTGTGAAGCATGTACCTGCCATTACAAAGAACCTGATATCGGGAGGCCTACTCTGTAATGCAGGCCTAGGAATGAACATCAATGCTGGCCAGATGGTGATGTCCATAAAGGGAACATATTTCGGAAAATCTTTTTATATCGAAGGAATATTTAAAATTCAGCTTGTAAATCAGTCCAATGTTGTTAATGCAATCACTCATTCTGCTTATACTCTTGAGTTGTGGCATAACAGGCTAGGACATGTTCATTGTAAACGAATAAACAGAATATCTAGTCTAGGACTTATCTCCAAATATGGAGGTAAGGTAGAGAAATATGAAGTTTGTGCTCAGACGAAGATCACAAGAAAACTCTTTTCTCGGGTTAATCGAAGCACAGATCTTCTGCAGTTGGTACACTCCGATATATGTGACTTCAAACAATTCTCGACAAAGGCCGAGATGAAGTATTTCATAAACTTCATCGATAACTTCTCTAAGTACGCGTTCATTTACTTGCTGAAGGCTAAAGACAAAGCGTTCGAGAAGTTCAAAGAGTTCAGGGTCGTGGCTGAACGACAAACTGGACAACAACTCAAAAGAATAAGAAGTGATCGAGGTAGAGAGTACCGGTCTTATGAATTCGCATCATTCTGCACAGAACATGGAATTGTCAACGAGACTACGGCTCCATACTCTCCTCAATCACGGAGTAGCAGAGAGAAAGAACAGAACATTGACAGAAATGATAAACTCAATGTTGTTGACTGCGGGTGTTCCCAAATGCTACTAGGGAGAAGCTACATTGACGGCCACTTTTATTCTAAATAGAGTGCCTCATGCAACTTCAGACTTTACTCCTCACGAACTCTAGTTCAAGGTTAGACCTAACTTGAATGTCATTCGAGTGTGGGAGTGTCTGGCATATGTGAAGCTTCCAGATCTGAAGATTCAGAATCTTGGGATAAGGACTACAAAGATGATCTTCTTGGATTATGCCGAGAAGAGTGATGTTCGGAGATTTCTTGATATTGAGTCAAATCATATCATTGAATCTCGCGATGTAGAATATTTTGAAGACAAATTTGCAAGGCACAAGAACATTGTTCTAGCGGATGTTCCGAAGAGCAATAAGGGTGCGCAGGAAACTGAAGTCTTCAATAAAAATATAGTCCAAGAAGATGTTATTGAAACAACGGTTGAACCAGAACTCGCTGAGCCGTCAGCTAAACGTGTGAGGAGGCCGAAGAACTTCGGAAGTGACTGTCACCTATCATGTGGAAGCAGATCTGCTTACCTATGATGAGGCAATAAAGACCAGAGATACGGTTTTCTGGAAGGAGGCGGTTGACAATGAAATTGATTCCATTACCTCAAATAATACTTGGGTACTGGTTGATCTTCCTGAACGAGCAAAATCTATCGGGTGTAAATGGATATTCAAGAAGAAGATGAAAGCAGACAAAACTATTGACAAGTTCAAGGCTAGGCTGGTAACCAAGAAATTTTCTCAGAAGTAGGGATCGACTAATTTGATACGTATACTCCAGTATCCCATATGACCACCATCAGAATGTTGATTGCTCTCACAACAATACATAAGTTGGTGATACATCAGATGGATGTGAAAACGACTTTCCTAAATGGCGAGCTGACCGAAGAGATTTACATGCAACAACCAGAGGGATTTATCGTCAAGGGTCTTGAAGACAAAGTCTGTATGTTGGTGAAATCCTTGTACGGTCTTAACTAAGCTCCTAAGATGCGGTATGAGAAGTTTGACAAAGTTATAAGGTCAAACGGCTACAGGTCAGCGAGACAAACAAGTGTGTTTACACAAAGTTCGATGATGGAAGAGGTGTAATCGTTTGTTTGTACGTGGATGACATGCTGATCCTAGGTACAGATATGGGCTGTATTACGGAGACAAGGAAGTTCATCTCAACTAAGTTCAATATGAAGGACTTGGGGGAAGCTAATGTGATCTTAGGGATCAAGATCATCCGGACAGATACTGGACTGGCACTGTCACAGTCTTATTATATTGAGAAGATGATCACACGCTATAGGTATCAGGATCTTCTAGGGATCGATACGCCTTACATGTGTGATCTGAAGCTGAAGCCTAATTCAAGAGAAACCGTCAGGCAGCTGGAGTATGCAAGCGTCATCGGTAGTTTGATGTATGCTACTACTACCACAAGGCCTGACATAGCTTTCGCTGTAGGAATGCTGAGCCATTTCACGAGCAACCTATGTATTGAGCACTAGAAAGCTGTGAAACGGGTAATGAAATATCTCAAGAAGACTCATACATATACACTGTACTACAACAGAGATCCGCCGGTAGTAGAAGGCTTTAGTGATGCCAGCTGGTGCTCAGAGTTGGGGAGCGAGATGTGCACAGGTGGATTTATTTTTACAATAGATGGAGCTGCTATATCATGGAATTCGAAGAAGCAGACTATACTCTCACGGTCTTCCATAGAATCTGAGTTCTTTGCACTTGATACCGCAGCGGAGGAAGCAAAATGGTTTCGGGAGCTCATGTATGATCTTCCAGTGGTTGGAACGCAAATACTGGCAATATCGATATACTGCGACAACCAGACGATTGCGACGGTGGCATCAAATGACCTATTCAATAGGAAGAAGAGGACTGTGCGGTTGAAGCACAGGATATTACACGATCTCATTAAAAGAGGTATTATTGTAGTAATTGATGTTTGGATTTAGGAGAACCTGGCAGATCCGTTCACCAAGGGCCTCAAGCGCCAGCTGGTCGATGACACAGCAAATAAAATGGACTTGAAGGCATTCTGATATTATGCTATTGCAATCCTACAATAAAGTTTTATGCTGTTAGTTCAATAAGAAATCTACTAGGCATCTAGCTTTTAGTTCAAGGGAAGACCATTAACTGGAAAAATATCAGGAACAGTGGGTACATATCCTCTGTGGCATGGAGAGATTACGGACCTACAACCACTATTGTCTAATGTATGCTTTCTGCAGAAAACGGATCCTGTGATGAGGTTGGCTTAAACACCTTAATTAGTTCTCAGGCAGAGTGAATGCCTGGTGTGCTTTACAGGAAGCACGGTAGCGCAGCACTATAAGAAGTAAAACTCCATGCTACAGTAGGGTGACTCCACCATGAGGTTCCCGAACGTGATAATGTCTCGACTTTGTAAGCCAAGTCACAGCGACGTAGTACCACAAATAGGCAGGTAGCCTAATGTTGTATGATAAAATTAAAGAGGGGTAGACAACACTATAAAGGGGAGGTGTTCCCCATGGTACAGTGGCACGACACCACGATGAGGTACCCATATAGGGGTAAAGCCTCGGCCTTGCAAGCCATGTCGTTGTGGCGTAACACCACAAGGGAGCCTAAGGCTTCATGCTGGGTAGTATGGCACTACAAAGAGGCTGTGATCTCATGCTACAGTAGTATGACACTACGATGAGGTTCCCGGGTAGGGGTAATACCTTGACTTTAGGCAATGTCATACCGGCATAGCACCGCAAGGGAAATGCAAGGCTTCATGCCATGTCTCTTTAATAAAGAACTCACATATAGTGTATGGACAGAGATAGCAGGCCGTCTCTTGTGGGTAAACTTGTAGACGCCCAAAATTATACACTGAAACCAGGCTGGCCCAAGGCCTTTAATGTGCAGCCAGAAGCACATGTAACTACATTATGTGAGTGAAAAGAATTTCAGCTATAGTGCAGAATTCAAGGCTTAGTCCATTCTTGTATTATAGTATGTTATTTGAACCATGCAGGAAGATTCAAGTTGTCAGCGACATCTCTCCTAATGCATGATGGACAGTTACTGTGGGGAACACACAACTCCATATATCAAGATATGTAGGAGATTGTTGGAGCTTTTCCTTTGTATGTAGAGAGCTTGCTCTCAACATGTCTAGTAATTTTAGTCCCATATTAGAAAAGCAACATAAGTAGTATCTCGATATATACTTGGTATGTAGTTGAGGTATGCACATGGGGTGGTGACCCTAAGGAGGGAACCATGTGGGTGATTTTACTAGAGGTAAGGATAAGACTCCATGATAAAGCAATTGCTTTTTGCTTTTGGAATTTATTCCATTGGAGCTAAGCTCCCTAGGGGCTTAGCGACTCAGACTCGGACTCGGGCTCATAGGATCATGAGGTGTAATACGGCATTTTGTTGGCACACTTAGCACGTCAGCATCGTTGCTAGGCGCATAGTATGCTTAGGTTGCGCTCGTTGCGTGAGCCTCTTGCACAGCCGTTCGTGCGCCAGTTCACGCTGGCCGATCGCACGACTAGATGGTGCGCTAGTTGGCACTGGCAGAGGGTGTAACAGCTGGTGCTGCAGTTGGCACAGCGGTTGGAGCAGGGTGCGCGTATGTGACGCAGGTGCGCAGGTAGCGCACGGTGCGCATGTAGTACGGGTGGCGCAGGTATCGCACGTAGCGCGTGTGGCGCAGGTGGCATAGGTGCGCAGTGAGCGCTGTACGCATTTGGCATATATGGCATAGACGGCACGCACTATGCGCTAGTTGGCTCAAATCGTGTCAGTGCACGATTTGAGCAGTTACAGAATGTTCGGAACAGTTTTTCTCATGTCCCGAACATTGTGCTAACTGGACGGTTATAGTGCGGGCCTATATAAGCTTCTCTACTCTCTCTCTCTCTCTCTCTCTCTCGGGACACAAGGTGTTCAGAATACAATTCCTTACAAATTTCCACAAAGTTCCAGATAGCAGAGAAGAAGTGCACCAGCGCTACTTAGCGCAGGAGTCCGGACCATCCGAGGAGTCAGAAGAGCGGAGTGTTTCGAAGTTCTCCGTCGAACTTGTTGGTTCCTGGAAGCTGTTCGTATGGTCAAGCTTTGAGCGTCGGTGATCATTTACCCAGCAGGCTGTTCTTCAATCCACTTTATCGCCTGTCATCTACTTCAACTTGTTCTGAACGAGAACTGTTTAGTGGACAATTGCTGATGTTGCTAACAATTCGATTTGTACCTTCTTTTTAGAAGCATTACATTCGTTTGCTGTTGTAACAAAATCTTTTTAGATTTTCGTTATCCAGAATCCTCCAAGGATCTCTGTCGTGCACCTTCTTTGAAGTGTTGCTACAAAACATTATTTTTACAATCGTTTCATTTCTTAGTTTTCCATCAAAAATTATGCCGCGAGACTAACAGGGATGTTAATGTCACTGGAAGAATCTTGTAGTTTACTTTTTATAGTATTTTAATATATTTTATGTTTGGAATGAATGCAGAAAATCATTTTCTTAACTGATTGAACTTGGTGAGAATAGAAGAAATCGCACAAACCAATTACACCAAATCCACATAACAGCACAACGCAAACACAGACTTTTGTAGAAAATTCTGATGGGAAAAACTACAGGACGGTCAGAGTTTAATCCAAAAAATCCTTAACTAAAGGAATAAAGGAAATACACAGACTTCTTTACAAACTCCTCAACGATCCACACGTATCACTTCAATACTTTAAACAGATAAAAATATATTACAATGAGTACAAAAAGAATTACTGCAGATGAGAAGACGAGAAAGAAGCAATGAAGAACTCATCGAAGATCTCTCCCATATAATCAAACCCCAAAACTTCGAATCAACTCTTCCTCTGCTTATACAATTGCACCCTTGAGAAAACTCTCCATAGATTGTAGTCTCTTGAGTGTAGGGTTATAAAACACCTATTTATAGCACCATACTCCCGATAAGATCTGGACCATTGATCATGATACAATGGTGTTAGTAAAACACCTAAATTTTGCCTTCAGTTACGACACTGATATACATGCAGAATATCAAAACTTTGGCATGTTTGTGCCTTAATAATTCGAAACGAACTATTATATCAGCAGTATACCAGCAATATACCGGCAACGGCATATCGACGGTATACCACTAGCACTGATACAGCTTTTTTCATAACCCCCACCCGGTATAGGGCTACGAGTGGGTGGATACGTCCAGCCTACGCCGCAGCATCGACGGTAGAACGCTGTATAGGTCAACAATGCTATCTAAACAGTCTAATAGATATATAATCATAACCCATCAATATGTTATCTGAATAACACATACTCAATCACAAATAACTAGAGAGAGAAAATAGCAGGAATGATATAGAGATATGAAATGATGAATAAAGAAGTCTAGTGACATAAGTCAAGTACACAACAGAGACTAAGAGTATAAAGTCACAATAAGTACATGTCCCAAATAAAATAATCCAAATCTTCTAAAATTGGTATAACACCCAGTTTTCTAAAATAAGGATAATTTTGAAATTTTGTATTTTAATTTATTTAATTATGATATTTAAATAATAATATGATTTTTGGTAATTTTTAATCATTTTAAAACTGTTTTAAATTATGACTTGAACCCTATTTTTCTGCACTGCCTATTAAGTTCAGCCACTTAGTTCTTTCCTGCTACACTATATGCTTTGGCACACACAGTTCTCCACACCATTACACCACACACACATTACTCTCTAGTATTCACTCACTCTCTCATTCACCATATGCACACACATGCACACACAGGGTCCTGTCATATTGGACAGCCCCTCACTCACTTGCACTCTCTCACTCACTGTTTTGGCCTGTCACACACAGTCCACACATTTCCCTCCACACATGCCACACTCTCACATGTTCACATATACACCCACACACGATTCTAACATTTACACATACAGCCTACATGTATTCCTGAACACACATTGGTTCATTGTCCTGCCACACACACAAAAACTGAATCACAACACTCCCACACCACTCCTATTAGCTAACTGTCATGTGGGGACAAACCTATTTGCTGAATTGCCTTGACATGTTCTGTTCATTGATTTCCTGCCACACAGTATGTCACACTCACACCCTCACATGGTACACCTTCACATGTACACACTCATGCTCACCCACACACACACATTGCCATGATCCCTTATGTTTTACTAAGTTCCTATTTACACAAGACACATAACACAACTGTCATTTATATTCTAGTTTCATGTATCCACATGTGACACTACACACCCATTGTATCACACACACACATGTACACAAACACACATGCTATTTGCCTATCACCCTATGTATATGTATATATATGTATATATATAGGTACACCTATATGATATGTGTGTGAACTATACTAAGATTAATATTGTAATGTGTGAATATATGTTCTAGCCTATGGCCTATGGCTCATTGCCTGTGTATGTGGCTTGAATGCGAGTGTAAGTGAGTAGTTGGCTAGTATAGCCTAGATAGTGTGTGTGCTTACTAGCATAGGCTAGTTTAGCCTTGTTTAGACTAATATAGACTTGTTAGGACTTGGAATGATTGTTAAACCTAGTTTAACATAACCTAGACTTGTTTAGACCTATAATAACTTGTTTGACCTAATTTAGACTTGTTGGACCTAGTTTGACTTCTAGGGTTGACCAGAGTTGACCAAGAGTTGACTTTGGCCTAGATTGACCTAGATTCATTTAGAATGCATTGTAGTGCATCTTATTACCATTCTGGACTTGTTGTGACTTGTACTGTTCTATAGGAGACAGACACCACTCCTCGGACAGTATATTCTCTTCAGACACTCAGGCTATCAGGCGAGTACATTCTTTGACCGTTTCATACTTGTCTGGATTTACATTCTTGCTCTAGATTACTGTACTTGATGCTGACACGATTGTTATCACGGATTGGTACTATATGGATCTCCTTTTGGGATGTTATCCCATTGTATTCACTAGATACATATTGTGATGTGCGTTTCACTTCCATATTGTATTTATTGAATACCTATATCCTTGTATACTCCTTGTGCATATTGTACTCTCAGTATCACATGAGTCCTAGGGATAGACTATTGTACACTATTGTATAACATTGTACAACTATTGTATAACATTGTACATCTATTGTATAATATTGTACATCCATTGTATAACATTGTACACTATTGTGCAAGATAACGTAACGGAAGTGGATCCTTGTGTATTGATTGGGGAGGGAGAGTAGAATTGGTTATGTACTCAAATCCTATTGTACAACATTGTATAACTATTGTATATGTCTATTGTACACCCACGTACAATGGAGTTACCATTGCATTTTCCTAGCCCGTTTACATAACCAGATTGTACTCTAAAATCACATGTTCCTTACAGTTCTTACTTATCATATTTATATATTTCCTGTTATCAAATCTCTACTGTTTTTCATATATCTTCTTCTTTCAGCGTTTCATGTACTTTACTCTATTGCATGCTTTATATTTCCTAACTCGATATGAACTGCGTGAGATGTTTTATGCTCGCTCCCGTCCTGACTGGACCTGTTGAAAATATTACAGAGGATGAGGAGGAGGCCTGCATAGACACCTACTATGGGGCAGCTGTAGATGCCATGTGTGACTCAGATTTCCAGCCTGATCCACTAGCTTAGAGACTGAGGCTCCCTAGTCTAGGTTTAATATTTCTGTCTTCTGAGATCTGATTGTATATATTCTTTCATTTTTAGTATTGGAGACTTGTATTGAGTTGGATGTTCTGTTTAGTATGGCAGTAGACACTTAGACTCTTTCTCTCTGATTGTATCCTGTGGATCTTTTTATTCCAGTATCTATCTTTTATTTTCATCATTCTGCTTTAGATGTGATTGAGACTATATATTGTTATGTCACCTCCATACGGAGTGTATATACTGTACAGGTACCTTTTATATTGTTAGATGATTGACCTAGGACAGCGTTCTACTGCCGACACTGCAGCGTAGGCTGGACGTTGTTACGTTCTCGTACCCTCACAGTGGGTGCAGGTCGTGACACATTTTTAGTGGTGGCCCATGCAGGTCGAGTTTATGTAGTGGTATTCGAACTAGAGTATCACTACAGCCTGCAGTAGGATTAGGATATTTTTGAAGGTACTCAATCACATTAGGAAAAACTCTTATCTAATTCATGCCATCTCAGTTCTTGCTGATATTGTTCTCCTTGAATATAACTGTCCTCCCTTGATATTTTGACTCATTCTCAGCAATTGTTTCTTGATCTGTGTCTCCAGGATGGTTGAGACAAGATCGCATCGCCAGGGCCAAGGGGGCCGATGAGAGGTCTGCCACCTCTCTTACTCAGCAGCCAGCCCCTGGTACCGCAGCCCCAGTCATGCCAGCTGGAATAGGCGTTTCGGCAGCTTTCGGTGGAGCCCCTCCACCTGTGAGGCATGAGCCGAGTCCGGTGATTCCGAATGTACTTCTTCAGCAGCAGCAGCCACCTGCAGGGACAGTTAACTCCGTTCAGCTGTTAGCCTTCTTTCGGCAGTACATGGAGGGTCAGCAGACTCAGCAGCGGGGGCAGACAGCAGAGCTTGCACGAGGCATTGAGCTGGCAATGACTGCGATAGAGAGAGTCATAGCTCAGCCAGCGGCAGCCCCGCAGCCGTACCAGCCACGGGAGAAGGGCATCCAAGATTTCCAGAAGATGCACCTGAGAGACTTCAGAGGGACAGAGGGGATCTTGTATGCCGATGAGTGGATCGAGCATATAGAGGAGATTTTCAGGTTGGCTGAGATCCCGACGAGGCTCCAGATAGAGGCAGCGGCCAGCAAGATGCAGGATCTGGCCCGTACCTGGTACCAGACCGACCCGAGGGTCGGTACAGCAGGACAGACTTGGGCAGCATTCAAGAAGCTGTTCAAGGAGAAGTTCTTTCCAGACGCAGCACTGGGAGCCCTCGAGACCCAGTTCGAGGCCCTAGTCCAGGGGAACCAGTCTGTGGAGGAGTACGCAGGAGAGTTCTGCCGCCTGAGCAGATTTATGGATGACTTATCGGAGATGACGAAGGCCCGGAGGTTCCGAAAGGGCTTGGTAAAGGAGGTCAAGTCCTACACCAAGAACGCCCGCAGCACTACCTATGAAGAGATCCTGGTGGACGCTTTAGCTGCAGAGGATGATCTTGAGCTTAGGTTCAAGAGGGGGCGAGACTCAGTTGGGGGCAGCAGCAGCGGAGGACCGGCCAAGATGCTGCACGTTCAGCATCAGATTCAGCAGCAGTATCAGTAGCCGACGGTCTACTTTTAGCAGCAGCAGCAGAGGCCTGCTCAGCATCAGGGACAGAGACAGGTACTGTATCAGCAGGCACCCAGGCAGCAGCAGAACACTGTGTGCAACTTCTGCAAGAAGCAAGGCCATGGGTGGGACGACTATAGGAAGAGGCTGGGCATGTATTTGCTTTGCAGATCAGTGGAGCATCAGTGTAGAGAGTGTCCCAAGAACCCGACACCATTGGCTCAGGTAGCACCAGGAGCTAGGGCTCCGACAGGACAGCAGAGGGGACCACCATTGTAGACTCAGCAGCAGAGGTTCGTCCAGCATCAGCAGCAGGCCCGGGGAGGCCAGCCAGGGCGAGCTTTCTCCATGACAGCCGAGGATGCTCAGGCCGTTGGAGATCTAGTTGCAGGTTTCGTTATTTTGATTCAATTCTGAAATTCCTATCTTGAAATTCAATTCCATCTATTCCTATCTGTTTCTTCATTGTTGATAAGTTTGATCTGGTGTTTCTGTATGATTTAATTTTCTTCTGAGATAAGTCGTATGGGCTAGGTCGCCTCGATTATGAGATTTTAGAATCCTCTAGGGTCATGCTAGCAGGCATAGTGAGGACATATAGTCGGATTATGGACGTATTTCTCGGGTGTGGGAATTTAAGATTTTCGCTGCCAAGCGTGCGGTAATGCAAAAATTTTAAATACCATAATTCTAGAGGTATGTACCATAGTTGAGGACTCTGTGATTATCGTAGCCTTGCTCACTGGCATGACAGAGATTCTGAGTATCATGGTTTTGGACAGACGCATATGATTATCTGACGGTATGTTTGAGACTCTGATTGTGGGATGTTTGACCTAGAAGGACTACTGTCATTTTAAATTTCGAGGACGAAATTTTTCTAAGGTGGGTAGACTCGTAACACCCAGTTTTCTAAAATGAGGGTAATTTTAAAATTTTGTATTTTAATTTATTTAATTATGATATTTAAATGATAATATAATTTTTGGTAATTTTTAATCATTTTAAAACTGTTTTAAATTATGACTTGAACCCTATTTTCCTGCACTGCCTATTAAGTTCAGCCACTTAGTTCTTTCCTGCTACACTATATGCTTTGGCACACACAGTTCTCCACACCATTATACCACACACACATTACTCTCTAGTATTCACTCACTCTCTCATTCACCATATGCACACACATGCACACACAGGGTCCTGTCATATTGGACAGCCCCTCACTCACTCTTGCACTCTCTCACTCACTGTTTTGGCCTGTCACACACAGTCCACACATTTTCCTCCACACATGCCACACTCTCACATGTTCACATATACACCCACACACGATTCTAACATTTACACATACAGCCTACATGTATTCCTGAACACACATTGGTTCATTGTCCTGCCACACACACAAAAACTGAATCACAACACTCCCACACCACTCCTATTAGCTAACTGTCATGTGGGGACAAACCTATTTGCTGAATTGCCTTGACATGTTCTGTTCATTGATTTCCTGCCACACACTATGTCACACTCACACCCTCACATGGTACACCTTCACATGTACACACTCATGCTCACCCGCACACACACATTGCCATGATCCCTTATGTTTTACTAAGTTCCTATTTACACTAGACACATAACACAACTGTCATTTATATTCTAGTTTCATGTATCCACATGTGACACTACACACCCATTGTATCACACACACACATGTACACAAACACACATGCTATTTGCCTATCACCCTATGTATATGTATATATATGTATATATATAGGTACACCTATATGTGATATGTGTGTGAACTATACTAAACTAGATTAATATTGTAATGTATGAATATATGTTCTAGCCTATGGCCTATAGCCTATGGCTCATTGCCTGTGTATGTGGCTTGAATGCTAGTGTAAGTGAGTAGTTGGCTAGTATAGCCTAGATAGTGTGTGTGCTTACTAGCATAGGCTAGTTTAGCCTTGTTTAGACTAATATAGACTTGTTAGGACTTGGAATGATTGCTAAACCTAGTTTAACATAACCTAGACTTGTTTAGACCTATAATAACTTGTTTGACCTAATTTAAACTTGTTGGACCTAGTTTGACTTCTAGGGTTGACCAGAGTTGACCAAGAGTTGACTTTGGCCTAGATTGACCTAGATTCATTTAGAATGCATTGTAGTGCATCTTATTACCATTCTGGACTTGTTGTGACTTGTACTGTTCTATAGGAGACAGACACCACTCCTCGAACAGTATATTCTCTTCAGACACTCAGGCTATCAGGCGAGTACATTCTCTGACCGTTTCATACTTGTCTGGATTTACATTCTTGCTCTAGATTACTGTACTTGATGCTGACACGATTGTTATCACGGATTGGTACTATATGGATCTCCTTTTGGGATGTTATCCCATTGTATTCACTAGATACATATTGTGATGTGCGTTTCACTTCCATATTATATTTATTGAATACCTATATCATTGTATACTCCTTGTGCATATTGTACTCTCAGTATCACATGAGTTCCAGGGATAGACCATTGTACACTATTGTATAACATTGTACAACCATTGTATAACATTGTACATCTATTGTATAATATTGTACATCCATTGTATAACATTGTACACTATTGTGCAAGATAACGTAACGGGAGTGGATCCTTGTGTATTGATTGGGGAGGTGGAGTAGAATTGGTTATGTACTCAAATCCTATTGTACAACATTGTATAACTATTGTATATGTCTATTGTACATCCACGTACAATGGAGTTACCATTGTATTTTTCTAGCCCGTTTACATAACCAGATTGTACTCTAAAATCACATGTTCCTTACAGTTCTTACTTATCATATTTAGATATTTCCTGTTATCAAATCTCTACTATTTTTCATATATCTTCTTCTTTCAGCGTTTCATGTACTTTACTCTATTGCATGCTTTATATTTCCTAACTCGATATGAACTGCGTGAGATGTTTTATGCTCGCTCCCGTCCTGACTGGACCTGTTGAAAATATTACAGAGGATGAGGAGGAGGCCTGCATAGACACCTACTATGGGGCAGCTGTAGATGCCATGTGTGACCCAGATTTTCAGCCTGATCCACTAGCTTAGAGACTGAGGCTCCCTAGTCTAGGTTTACTATTTTTGTCTTCTGAGATCTGATTGTATATATTCTTTCATTTTTAGTATTAGAGACTTGTATTGAGTTAGATGTTCTGTTTAGTATGGCAGTAGACACTTAGACTCTTTCTCTCTGATTGTATCATGTGGATCTTTTTATTCCAGTATCTATCTATCTTTTATTTTTATCATTCTGCTTTAGATGTGATTGAGACTGTATATTGTTATGTCACCTCCATTCAGAGTGTATATACTGTACAGGTACCTTTATATTGTTAGATGATTGACCTAGGACAGCGTTCTACCGCCGACACTGCGGCGTAGGCTGGGCGTTGTTACGTTCTCGTACCCTCACAGTGGGTGCGGGTCGTGACAATTGGAGACACATCCAGTAATAACGATGCTATCTAACTAGCATCCATCTAGGAAGGCTATGCTACTATGCTGGGGGATCCACTCCTTGGGTCTCTGGAGTACCGTAATAGGTAGTGCATGTATCCTCGAGTTCGTCAATTGAAAAATATATCCAGTCAAAATTGGAGCAAGTACAAACATGATAACTATTCATAACATGATAGAAACTATATAATAATGAAGAGAATGTGGTGATACAATAAACAGGATAATCATGAAGTACGAAATAGTAATGAAAAATAGGTAGTAAATAAGGTAAACATCATATGAGTAAAGAGGAACCTGTGAAGGAGTAAACCAACTACTACTAAGTATTTTGGAAATGCCACGCTCCATATGTAATCGCTTGTGCATGATCCAACTATTAGCCACTATCTACATTATCCACGGTCTATCAGGAAATACAATAATCGCAGACTATTAGGTTTAATCACATATATACTAAGGCATTTTCTTCCCGTCCGACTAGTAATCGCGGACTCAAGTCATAGCACGAAGTACATAACAGGAATAAGCACGATAATCACGACAGGCATGGAAACATTATAACATATATAGGATCCGCAAATAGTAATCTCGTGTATCCAGCGTGTCAATAAGAAAGGAACATATATCTAAATCAATTAAATAGAAAAACTATCAGGGAATAAAAGAGATCATGGAATGCACTTGCCTGTGGTCCTGATGAACGAGTGAGGATCGCTATCCAAAGTAGTATCACACAGACCTAAAGATGAAATATTAATATTAATTGGTGTTTCGGTGTGACAAACATGGATATCTAAGATGAAATATAATTTCTAGGTCAAATTTAGGTCATGAACGTCAAACTAGGTCAATAATAGGTCTCCTTGGTCCAACTAGGTCAATTTGACTCAAGGATTGAGTTTTAGGGTCAAATTAGTCAACACTAGTCAAATTGGAACAAACCTAGGTTTCTAGGTCCTATGGGATTTTTCTAGGCCTTGTCAATCCTGCAGGTAGACTCTAACCAATGTCCTTATCCTATGTAGCATACCATGCATCTTAATGCCCTAATTCTATAAGTATAAAGACCTATGACGGTATCTACCCTTACCCATTTACTTGTACCCATACATGTATCCCTAGTGCCTTCATCTATATGTGACTCAGTTGTACTATATAGCTTATATATTTACCCTTAAAAGATACCTAAACCTATATAATGCTATATGCATATATACACATATGTATCCATGTGTACCTATATGTGTTTCCTTATTAATAAGCACTTTCCACCAATATATTGGTACCTTTTCTAGATACTAGGATTTCCTATCTATGTATATGTGATACCCTTACCCTTTGTATGCCACCCCATATCCATGTATCCCTATGCTATTCCATAGGTTACCTAACTACCTATACATATAGGTATCTAACTATAAAGGGATTTACCTTATCTATCCATCTATCCATTTCACACCCTCATCCACAAGGTGGATACTCACTCACATATACATATACACACATAGGAATGCACATGCTATCCACAACATTTCGCTAATCCAATTACATGTACACCTACCACTTCCATCTGTTGCTACCTATTGCTACCTAACTGACTGATACACACTCCTATTGAAGGACATTCACTCACCTATGTACACTCCCTTCTAACACACATACTCTATATACACCAACACTCCCTTAACCAATATCCTACACTAATAGTCTGTGGAAACTGACTACTCTCACCCATACGTCCACACCAGGGAACACTCTCGCACACAAACTGTTTGTGTACAGTTCTGTGTACGAGATGTTTGCCATACATTGACGAATACGCTGCATACTTCCCCACACTGCATGTACCCTGTCTATGGACTCACTTAAACCCCTCTTTACTGCTACCTATACACACACACACTGCTATGAGTGGTACACACATACATGATTGACTGATATATACACACCCATAAACTCTCATGTGTCTTCATATATATATATATATATATATATATATATATATATATATATATATATTTTATATATATATATATATATATATATATATATATATATATATATATATATATATATATAGACACATAGATATACACACATGCCTTTCCACACTGCTGCCTGTGCAAGGCACAGGGGCATGCACACCCCCTGTGCACACAACCTAATGCTCTCTACTTCCCCCTACCTATTGCACACATGTACACTGCACTATAACCTACACAACTCACTCTTTATCACTCATTCACTAATGTGAACACTCTACCACATATATTACCTCCTCTACACACACACATGACACTCAAGCTCACTGTCCAACAGTGCACTAACCAAGGCCTGCACCTAGTGTACTACTTGTGCAATGCACAGGCCTGCCTAGGCCAAGCCTCCCCCTGCAGGGAGTGAACTCCCATCATATACCAGTGTGTGCACAAGGCACACACTGCTGTATAGGCCCAAAACAAACATGTACAAGCCAAAGGAACCCCCGCCTGGGTTGCTTGTGTGTGCAGGGAGTTGTCCCCCTCCACCTGCAGTACAAGCCCTACCCAGGCCCCCACCTGCTGCAGCCAAGAGGAAATCCCCCTACATGTTCCTGTGTGCAAACAGGGCACACACAGGCTTGCAGGTTGCACTAAGTGCACACTGCACACATGAGCCCTTCTCTACTGCCAAGGACCTCCACTCATATGCACAGGTGTGCACATGTCTGCACAGACCCCGAATAGCTACTGCCAAGGGCAGCAACACACTCGCATGTGTAGGAGCCCTCACAACTTCTCTCCATCTAGCACTCACACTTGAGCCACTCACCATTTCACTCCCTATTACACTGTCACACACTAATGTCCCACACACTCTCATGCACTCACTGTCACCCCTAATACACAATCTCATATAGGGGACACTTCACTCAACTGTCACAGTGACACTCTTACATACACTACACTGGCACACACACAAATACACAACTCTTACACTATATGCACACACTGTCACAGGAACACTCTCCCTTCAACATGTGTTCTTGTGCACACAATTTTCCCTACATAACCCTACTACTGCTACTAATTCTCCTATCTGTGTGCAAGCACACTACACACTATGCAAACAGGCCCTGTGCTTGCCTCTTACTACTGATGCACACACATGCTGCCTTGTTTTGATCTTCCTATTACACTCTCACACACACACACACACACATATATATATATTTTCCACACACACGCATGTATATATATATATATATATATATATATATAAATATATATATATATATATATATATATATATATATTGAAAGAAGGTAATTGTGGCGAACGCTCCCACCGGGAATCGATCTCCTGACCACTCGGGCCGCATGCATCTCTCTTAACTACTAGGCTAGAGGTCATTTGCATATATATATATATATATATATATATATATATATATATATATATATATATATATGACCTCTAATATATATATATATATATATATATATATATATATATATATTATTTTTTTGGAATAAGGGTGAATTTATTCCTCGTATATAGCGGAAAAGGTATTAAAGTACAACATCACAACTTTCCATGCCCCAATAATACTATTATGGGGCCATTACAGATACATCGAATTCTATATTATGTAGAATTCCAATAGGGGGGTAGTCAAGCCCTCAAAGATACGTCTGTTCCGTTCCTTCCAGATGTGCCAAACAGACGCAGCAAGACGAACTCTGGCTCTTCTAGCCCACCCCGGATCCCGTCCTCTGTGATCTCGGATCCAACTGAGAATGCTCCGAATGTCCCGGTCCATCCCCACTCCTCCTCTCAGCTGTGCACATTGCTCAGTCCAAATGTGCCAGGTTACCGGGCAACCAAAGAAGAGATGCCCCAAAGATTCATCTTCCGCATTACATAGCACACATTTGGCATCCGGGATCTGCATCCCAAACCGGAGGAGTCTGCCTCTCGTCATCAATCTATCCCGGAGAAGGCGATAAGCACAGCGTTGCATTTTCCGTGCAACGTCCTTGCCCCAAATGAAGTCCACCTCCTCAGCCTGGTCGTGGTGGGTCCGAACCAAATCGTAGCAGCTACGAAAGCAGAATAGACCTGACCCGCCCCCCCCGTACCTGGGCCGGCCCAGCTCCATGTATCCTCCGTCTGGCTCGCATCAATGGTAATAAGATGAATCTCTGCAGCAAGCTGGGCAGTAAATGGGTATCCCTCTGGCCTCCAAACTCCGTCTCTAATGATTCGGCTGCATGTTAGCCCCCTTCCTGCTTTCCTGTCCAGCTGCCCTCCCAAGATCTCGAGCAGGGATCTGGAACCCAACCAAGGGTCTAGCCAAAGGTCAGTAGTCATCCCATCCTTCATGCGCCTGCAGATAGCGGTCTGGAGCACCGGTCTACATCTCAGGATGGCCTTAAACGTGACCGCGAAATTGTTGTCTATCCTGCAGGCCCAGAAGTTGGTTCTCCGTAAGTATCTGCTAGCCATCCAGTCCGCCCAGAGCGACCCCCCTTGATGAATTTCCAGGCCATCTTCACACAAGCTGCCTTCCTAACCGCATGAAGAGGCCTCAGCCCAACTCCTCCTTCCTTCCGAGGCCGACATAACTGATCCCAGGATATCGCATGAATCCCTCCCCTCCAGATGAAGTTAGCGCAAATAGCCTCCACCTTCCGAATAGTAGCAGTGGGGATCTGGATAGACTGGAGCCAGAATATAGTGATGCCAGCAATGACCGACTGTACCAACTCAATCCGTCCCCCAAATGAAAGCCCCGCCGCTTGCCAGCCCTCCACTCTCCTCTGAGCAAAGTCCACCAAGCTGTGACAATCCTGCTCTCGGGCATAGTTGACCGTTAGCGGGACCCCCAGGTATTTCACTGGAAGCTCGCCTCTGTCCACACCTAAAGCGAAGGCTCTCTCCTCCTGAAGAGTACACCGGGAGCTGAAGTAGACTCTACTCTTCTTCCGGTTTAACTGGAGCCCAGAAAGTCGCCCGAACTCCTCCATAATGTCAGAGAGCGCTCTCATTCCCCTCATGGAAGGCTGGAGTAGCACCAATAAATCATCAGCATAAATCAAATGAGATACAGCAGGACTCACCAACCGGAAAAGGGGAACAATCCTCCCGCTATGAACTGCTATATCCATCATACACGTGAAGTACTCCATCACCAAGGTAAAGAGATACGGAGAGAGGGGGTCGCCCTGTCTCAGCCCCCTGTTGCTACTGAAGTAGCCATGTGGCGTGCCCTGGATGAGGACAGAGAATGTAGGGGAGCAGATGCACTCCCTCACCCTCGCAACCCACCTCTCGTCAAACCCCATGGCAAGCATCAAGTGGCACAGGAAGTCCCGATTGACCATGTCATACGCTTTTCGCAAGTCAAGCTTCACACAAGCCTTCATCCCCCCCCGGTTTGCTAAACTCCCGTACCATCTCGTGAGCTAGTAGACTGTGCTCCGCTATCGACCGGCCCTTGATGAACGCTGCTTGGTTCTGGGACACTAAACCCTGCATAATCCCCTCCATACGCCTGCACATAAGATGAGTGATAATCTTGTAAAGGAAATTACAGCACACAATGGGTCGAAAATCAGCAAGAGAGGTCGCTCCTTCCTTCTTGGGAACTAGAGTCAAGAATGTATGGTTCATCTCCTTCAGGAGCCGGCCCTCCACAAAGAACTCCTGAACCGCTGCCAGAACAGGTGCCTTAAGCACACCCCAGTGTCGCTTAAAGAACCCAGAAGAGAAGCCATCAGGCCCAGGCGCTTTGTTGGGATTAGCCTTCATCATAATATCTTCCACCTCCTCCATCCTCACCGGAGCCAAAAGTAGACTATTCCCATGTCGGGACACCAGTCTCTTCGTAACGAGGGCCGGGAACGTGCTGGAGTAGTCTGTCTGCTGATATAAGTCAGTATAGAATCTGACGGCCTCCTCCTGAATCTCTACCGGGTCTCCAACAAGACGACCGTCAGCATTCAGGAGTCTGGGGATGCTGTTCCGGTGCTGACGGGTGCGAATCACATCATAAAAGAATTTGGTGCAGCGGTCTCCATCTTTGAGCCAGGTGCATTTAGCCCTCTGTGCCGCACTGATCTCCTCCTGCAGTCTCATATGCTAACCTCCTCAATCAGGGTCTTCTCCTTAGCCGCCAGTTCCCCATTCATAATGTCAGATTGGAGTGCCACCTGAGTGTCCCGAAGCTCTTCTTCCTTTTCTGCCAGGGAAGTCCGCGGTCTCGTCTTCACCCACCCCCTGATAGCCCGCTTGAGCTGCTTGAGCTTGTGAACAATGCAGAATTGGGCCGTGCCATCCCGGAAGTGCGGCATCTCTCCCACAACTACCTCCTCATACCCTGGTGATAGGTACCAGCTGTTGTTATACCGAAATGGCCTCGCCCGCAAAGTGGGTCTCTCACAAAGGCCCACCTGGATAGGAGAATGATCGCTAGTACCCGCTGCCAGACCTTCCGCCACCGAGCTCGGGAAGCACCTGAACCACTCGCTATTGCCCAAGGCCCGATCCAGCTGACATGTAATACGATTCTGAGTAGCCTTGTTGTGCCAGGTCCAAATATGTCCAGCTCGCTCCAGCCCCCGCATACCTGACATAAGAAGACACCTCTGGAAGTCGTATAAAATCGAGTACGGTACAGGCCGGCCCCCAACCTTCTCTTGTCGAAGCAACATAGCATTGAAGTCCCCCATGATGAGAAGAAGGAGATGCATGTTGTCCGCCATACGACCCATATGCACAATGTCCTCCCAAAGAGCCTCCCGGAGTCTCTGGTCGTTGTGTCCATATACAGCTCCCAGGATGAATCTGAACCCACCTTTATTCTCAAAAGTAACTCCGATGAGTTGCTCGGACTTATGAATCTGAACCCCCACCCAGTTACATGTGTTCCACCTAACCCAGATCCTTGCCATACTGCAAAGATCTAAGTTATGAATGTGATCCCAGGCTGTCGGAGTCCGACGTGAGAGCATAGCGGCCCCTCGAATCTTCGTCTCCAGCAGAATAGCAATATCACATGCCTCTCTCCTCAGCACCTCTCTGATCTCCCTCCATCGGCCAATGGAACACCCCTCCTAATGTTCCATGCTAGGACCGACATCTAATTAAAAGATGTAGGGCCCCCCTGTAACTCTTCTGGATCGACACTCGAGGGAAGTGTCTCATCCGTCTGCTCAAGGACTGCATCTACCATGGAGGAAGGGGCAAGATGTGCCTGAATCCTGCTAAGAGTAAGTGTCCAGTCAGGATTGGGGTCGGTCTGGTCATCCTTCTCCCTCATCTGAGTAATATCCTCCAGTGTGGCCGGGGCGTGTCTCTTCCTGCTGTTGTAAACCATAAGTGCCGTGGAAGCCTCCACCCCCCTCTGACTACTATCCGCCGTACTCATACCCCTGGTCGTCATAGTCCTCTGAGGCCTGAACGGAACCAGCGCACCCTGCATGCTCTCATGTCTCAGTGGCGCTCTTGTCTCCAGTCTCCTATCAATCTCCATAACTATGTCTTCCTCCATGTGTCTCTCTGGTGCCGGCTTCTCAGGCAAGTGACTGGTGGCCGCCTCCCTCTCGTGTGCCTCCGTCTGAGCCGTCTCCGACCTAGATGTCTCTGTCTGGCCCGCCTGTGGCCTGGCGTACTCCTTTCCCTTATAATTGCACGCACTGGTAATGTGCCCAAAGCACTCGCAATGCGAACACATGGGTGGGACCCAATCATACTCCACAGCCTGCGACAGAACCTCTCCAGATGGAACCTGATACTCAAGCATGCTCGGAAGCTCCGAGCCTGCCTTGATCTCCACAAAGACTCTGGCGTACATTATTCTGGATCGGAAAGTAGTGGCCTCATCTACCTTGATCGGCTTCCCCACGAGGCTGGCGAGTCTCATGAGAAGTGGGATGCTCCAATATTGAACAGGAAATTCTGGGAACCGGATCCAGACGGGGATGGCATTCAACACTTCCTTCTCACACCTCAGCGCCGGTGTCCATTCTTTCAAAATAATGAGTCTCCCATCAAACGACCATGGCCCTCCCTGTACAATCCTGGTCACATCCTCCGCCAGCCCAAACTTGATATAGTAAAATCCATTCTCCCGGGAGAGGAATTCCATGCTGCCCTTGTGCCTCCAGACTCTCTCCGCATATCCCCTGATTTGGCCAAAGAACGGCTTATTCCCTAACACATATAGCACTAAGGTGTTCTTCCAGAAATCAGCGACCTTTGCTATTTCCTCTGCGGAGAAGTAGGCCCTGTGTCCTCCACCAACCGCCATCGGGGTAACATATTCTATAGACATCGGGCTTTTCGACTCCACTGGGGTGCAGACCTCCTTCCATGACCGAGGCCTCTGCTCCACAGAGGGGGTTCTGGTTGGAGGAGTCACAGCGACCGGGCCATGTCTACCAGTATCGACTGCAATACCCTTCCCCTTCTCCGCCGCCGTCGCCTTTGGCCTCCAACCCGGAACAGTTCGCACCATACCTCCCCCACGGCGATGGTTATCTAGAGCACCGTTCATGGGTCGAGTCCCTTGATTTCCTGTCCTCGTCCTTCCCGAGACTTGGGGTTGAGCCCCTCGCCGTCCACCAATCCGACGTCTCGTCACGGTCTGCCAGCCCGCATCTCCAGAGTTATCTCCTCCGGAACCGAACTCGAAGATGGGGGCTCCTCCGGAATAGCCGCCGCCGTCTCCACCCGTCTCCCCCCCCCCGCGTGTGGAAACCCCACTGTCGCTGCCCTGTAGGGGGCTGCTGCCCCCGGTTCCACCAGACCCCCCCCCGCCGTGCCCCGACCCCCCCTCCCGCCGGGGGGGGCCTCGCCGCTGCCTCCCGACCCCCCCCTCCGCCGCGCCCGCCGCTGCCTCCCGACCCCCCCTCCGCCTGGGGGGGTCCCGCCTCCGCCTCTGCCTTTGCCGCCAGCAGGCCGGTCTCCGCCTCCCCCGCCTCCCAGCCGGCGCGGCCCCCTCCCCGCAAGCGGATCGGGGGGGTCGGGGGGGGAGGGACGGTCGACTTGATCAAAACCCTAGCAGAGCCTAGGTCGCCCAGGTCGCCCATCGTTTTTTTTTTTGAGTTCATTATATATATATATTAGAGTATATATATATATATATATATATATATATATATATATACACTCTTAGATACCTAGGACACACACCCTCAAACCCACATACAAGTATACACTCACAATGTCTGGGCTTCTCCCCTCTTGCCTCCATTACACCCCCACATAGCTATACATGCACTCAAATATAGGGGCACACTCATATCCGGTCACATAGAAATTTCCCTCTCTCCCACACATGTACATATGTATACATGGGCACACACACTACATTGGCGCACACACACCACATAGGCGCACACACACTACATACAAATTCATATATACAATCACACACATGTATATATATTGTCACAAGTCCTAATTCCTAACACACTCGCACACCATATTTATATAGGTACACATACACACACACACACACACACACATATATATATATATATATATATATATATATATATATATATATATATTTGAAAACAAGAGAAAAGAGGGAGGGGGGAGATGGAGTAGGAAGATGGCCCTTGCTCCTACAGGTCCAAAAAGGACTAAGCCGGAGATACAAGACACCTTACTAACAAACTACTTCTTACTGTTAGAGCGAAGAGAGCGGCATGGTGTGAGTGCTTCGTGCCTAGCATGTACAAAATTAACATAGACTTTGTGGAGATTCGGGAGGGATGCCAGGGCAGCGTTCGATTTCTGTACCCTGTTTTGGAAGGCCTGCTGGGATCTTAAAGCGAGGGATGTTAGAAGGCTAATCTCTTTAACATCTTCGCCCTCAGGGAGGGAGTCCACGATCTTAGCAAAGAAGACCATCATTCTGTTTTGGGTCTCTTCGTTCGACATCGATTCTTCTTCAACTTCTTCTTCAGCATATGTGGTTGCCTCTGACTCTTGGTCGTCGTCGGAAGCTAATCCTGTAGAGTCTTCATCCACCGCAACCGCTTCTTCGTCAATTTGTCCCGCAGGTGCCTTATTGGGTGATTTGGCCTCTAAGTCTCCCTCGAGGGTAGAGGATTCTAGGTTAACTTTCAGGTGCATCGAACCGAATTCTTCGATAATATAAGAAGATTTACATCCACAAGTCGGTGTGGGTGCGGTTGCTGAGTTGGAAGCAGACGCGACTGCCTTGGAAATAGGGTTCGGGTGGGTTTGGCCTTCATTAGGGTTCAGGAAAATATCTCCTTCCATATCTGCCAGGACACCGAAGTAGACGTTCGCTGAAGCAACCAGCCGAGGTGGCCTGTTTCATCATGTCCACTAATGTTTACCCGAAGTTCTTAAGCATGCCTGGCTGAAGAGAAGCAATATTGAGGGGATCTTCAACATCATTGCTGCTATGCTCCTATGAGGAGTCTGAAGGTTCTGCGATGAGGGTGTCAAATTTGTTGTTAGGGTTGAGGTCTGGAGCTATGAAGGGAACGATAGCTCTGCTCGAGGGGATTGGTTCTTGTGTGTCGGACATTTTAGCACTAGCTTTAAATCAAGCGTAGGTGTTCGGTAAGGAAAGAATGGGGAATTTGAGGGGTTGGTGGTTATTCCTGGTCTTAAGGGATGGGGCGCTCTTGCGCGTCTCTTTCTTCTTGAGTTCTGGGTGGGTGCGATAACAATGCTCAATAGAGTGGCCACTCTTATGGCAGTGTTTGCAGAAGATTATATTGTCGTCATCAATAATTTGTTGGGTGTGCGTTCTGTTGCCGAGAGAGATTTGGATATGCGTAGGGAGATCCTTCGAAAGGTCAAGTTCTACACAAATTTTAGCGTAATTAACTTTGGATAGGTTTCTAGTCTCTTCAGCCGCGGCCACATACGTGCCAAAGGAGTTAGCAATGTGCCTTAGAGTCGCGGGAACGAAGTAGATGAGGGGGAGATAGGGAGGGTCACCTATGCTGAGATGGTCGCCGTGTCAACCTTGGTGTCGAAGTCTTGGGACCATCGAACAATTTTCATGGTATGGGAATCTATCCTGCCTGTGCCTCGAGTCCAAACATTTTTGTGGTCAGACACCGAAGAAAGGTGCAATAGAATGTGTTTGGGGCCCAGGGGGCAACCCTGTTGGTGCTTTCTTTACATGGAGAGAGCTTGCTCTCAACATGCCTTATAAATTTTAGTCCCACATCGGAAATGCACCATGAGTTATCTCAACATATATACTTGGGTGTGTTGTTGAGAGATGCACATGGGGTGGTAACCCTAAGGAGGAAACCATGTGGGTGATTTTACAAGGAGGTAAGAATAAGGCTCCAAGGATTAAGCATTAATGCTTTTGTCATTCTCTTGGATTAATTCCATTTGGAGCTAAGCCCCAAAGGGGCTTAGCGACTCGGACTCGGACTCGGGCTCATAAGGCGTAATGTGGCGTTTTGTTGGCGCACTTTGCACTTAGCACGTCAGCAGTCATGCGGTCTTTATGCGGCTCATATGCGGCCATGCGGTCTTATGCGGCATGCGGCTCATATGCGGCCTCATGCGGCTCATGCGGCTCTGCGGCCATGCGGCACATGCGGCATATGCGGCACATGCGGCACATGCGGCACATGCGGCACATGCGGCACATGCGGCACATGCGGTCCAGGCGGTCCATGCGGCTCATGCGGCCCATGCGGCCCATGCGGTCCATGCGGCCCATGTAGTCCATGCGGCCCATGCGGACCATGCGGTCCATGCGGCTCATGCGGTCCATGCGGCCATTAGGCTCATGCGGCCAGGCTGCTGCTGATGCCGCATGGAGGGATCCGCTGACTGTGCAGATTATAAGTCAATAATGGAAAGGCTGAATCAATGCGATTAAATCAGATCCTATCTTTGTGAGATTTGAATTAATTCAGATCCTATCTTTGTAGGATTTGAATTAATTTCGTGGGATTTGAATTAAATCTCGTTGCTATCTTTTGGGATTTGATTCAATCTTTCTATAACTGAAGAGGCGGCTAGGGTTTCCACCCTCTCTCTATATATACTCTCTTCCGGCCTCCTTTGTGACAACTACGAAATTACAAGTCAGAAAAGGAAAAAGAGAGAGAGATTTGCTGTCGCCATTGCAAGTCCATCCGAGGAGTCTGAACAGAGGTGACTTTGAGCGTTCCACAAGTTCTTCAACTTGCTGGTTCCTGGAAGCAGATCGTATGGGGCGAATCTTGCTTTGAGCAACGGTGTTTTGACACTCCAGCAACTGTTCTTCATCTAATCTTCCTCCAGATTATTGTAACTCGTTCTGTCCCAATTGCAACACGTTTGCAAGGAAGAACGAGAGATCTTCTCTTCTCTATTTCCCTCCTTCAGATTGTAATTTGGTTATTTGTTTTATTGTACCATCGTAGATCTTGAGTTTGATCACTGCAAAGTTTTGTGTGACATCTCAGATCTCGATTGCATCAATTTTTCCATCTTTGATCAAGCCCCGGGACTAACAATCTCAAAGCAAGATCCGTGTAGATAGAAAACATTAATGCTTCGATCCTCCAATCGGACTTCTGCAAGTTGTAAAAGTTCGATGGAGAGCACTATCAAGTCTGGAAGAGAAAGGTTTACCTAACTCTTCAACTGAAAGACGTTGATCTTGTTCTGTTAGAGGAAGAACCCTCTGTTCTAGACACTGGATCTACTGCCGCAATCAACGCGGCTACCAAACTCCAGGCCAAGTGGAGAAGGGAAAATAGCATCTGCAGGCTTCTCATGCTGAATGCTATGGAGGACTCCCTGGCAGAATCCTACTCAAAGAAGGAACTTGCCAGAGACATATGGGAGTCTGTGGAAAATCTGTATGAAGAAGACAAGAACAGGAGCAAAATGTTTGTGGTTAAAAAATATCACAAATTGCTCTTTGAGGACGAAAAGTCCATGCTGCCACAGGTGAAGGAATTTCTGAAGCTGCGTCAGAAACTGAAAGACGAAGAGATGCCCCTTCCCGACAAGTTTGTCGTCGGAGGGATCGTCTTAAAACTTCCTGCTGGATGGAGTACCTTCTATGCAAGGATGCACAGAAAGAAGCTAGACATTAGCTTGGGAGATCTACTGCAAGAGATCCATATTGAGGACGAGATGCGTTCCCAACAGAAGGTGGACACTCTGTCCAAACAGTTGGCTAAAGCCAATCTTGTGCAGACGAGAGATCCAAAGGGGAAGCAGGCGGCTTCTCATCCCAAGAAGAAGGACTTCACTAATCTAAAAGTGAAAGGTCCTTCTTTCAAGCAACAGAAGACTAAGTCCCACGTGACTTGTTACAATTGTGGTAAGAAAGGCCACTACAAGAGTGAATGAAGATCTAAGCCTAAACAATCAGAGAAAGGTGAGCCTAATAAGGTTTCATTGGTTTCTAACATTGTTGCTATGATCGGACAGGTCACAACTGTGGGGGTTGACTCTGACTGGTGGATAGACACAGGAGCGACTTGCCATGTCTGTTCAGGTAAGGAATGGTTCGCCACGTACCAGCCGATATCTGAGAAGGTTGTCATGGCGAACCAGGCCCAAGCTGAAGTTCTGAGGATCGGGACCGTGGAACTGAAACTCACTTCTGGGAACACTCTGACGCTTCAAGGTGTAAAGCATGTTCCGGCGATTGCCAAGAACCTGATCTCTGGGAGCCTGCTCTGCAACGCAGGCTTGAGGATGGACATCAATGCTGGTCAGATGGTGATGTCCAAGAAAGGAACATACTTCAGGAAGGCTTATCAAACCGAATGAATGTTTAAAATTCAGCTTGTTAACCAGTTTGAAGACATTAATGCAGTTGTATTTTCTGATTATTCTCTTGAGTTGTGGCATAATAGACTAGGACATGTTCATTGTAAAAGAATTAACAAAATGTCTAGTCTAGGACTTATCTCCAAATGTGGGGGTAAGGTAGAGAAGTGTGAGGTGTGTGCTCAGACGAAGATCACAAGAAAACCCTTTCATCGGGTCAATCGAAGCACAGATCTTCTGGAGTTGGTGCACTCCGATATCTGTGACTTCAAACATTTCTCCACGAAGGCCGGAATGAAGTATTTCATAACCTTCATCGACGACTTCTCAAATACGCGTTCGTCTACTTGCTCAAGTCTAAAGACGAAGCTTTCGAGAAGTTCAGAGAGTTCAGGGCCGAAGCTGAACGGCAGACTGGACAACAACTCAAGAGGTTAAGGAGTGATCAAGGTGGGGAGTACAGGTCTCATGAATTCGCATCGTTCTGCAAAGAACATGGAATTATATGTGAGACTACTGCTCCATACTCTCCTCAATCCAACGGAGTAGCGGAGAGGAAGAACAGAACGTTGACAGAAATGATGAACTCAATGCTGCTAACCGCGAATCTTCCTAAATGCTACTGGGGAGAAGCTGCATTGACGGCCACTTTTATTCTAAATAGAGTGCCATATGCAACTTCGGACGTAACTCCTCATGAACTCTAGTTCAAAGTCAGACCAAACTTGAATGTCATTCGAGTGTGGGGGTGTCTGGCGTATGTGAAGCTCCCAGATCTGAAGATTCAGAAGTTAGGGACAAGGACTACGAAGGCGATCTTCTTGGGGTATGTCGAGAAGAGTGATGCTCGGAGATTTCTTGATATTGAGTCAAATCATATCATCGAATCTCGCGATGTTGAATACTTTGAAGACAAGTTTGCAAAAGACAAAAACATTGTTCTTTCGGACATTCCGGAAAATGATGTAGGTGCAAATGAGACTGAAATCTCATATGAGCCAGTAGTCCAAGAAGAAGCTGTTGTTGAGGAAACAACTCTTGTACCAGAACTCGCAGAGCCGTCAGCTAAGCGAGCGAGGAGACCGAAAGATTTCGGAGATGACTTTGTCACCTATCATGTGGAAGCAGATCCGCTTACCTATGATGAGACGATGAAGACCAGAGATGCTATCTTCTGGAAGGAGGCAGTGAATGACGAGTTTGACTCTATCACCTCCAATAACACATGGGTGTTGGTAGATCTACCTGAAGGAGAAAAGCCCATCGGATGTAAATAGATCTTCAAAAAGAAGATGAAGGCAGATGGAACTATTGACAAGTTCAAGGCCAGGCTGGAAGCCAAGGGATTTTCTCAGAAACAGGGGATAGACTACTTTGACACGTACGCTCCAGTAGCCCGGATGACCACCATCAGGATGTTAATCGCTCTAGCAGCTATACATAAGTTGGTGATACATCAGATGGATGTAAAGACCGCATTCCTGAATGGGGAGCTGACCGAAGAGATTTACATGCAACAGCCAGATAGATTTGTCGTCAAAGGTCTTGAAGACAAAGTCTGCAAGTTGGTGAAATTATTGTATGGTTTGAAGCAAGCTCCCAAGATGTGGCATGAGAAGTTTGATAAAGTTATTAGGTCAAACGGCTACAGAGTCAGCGAGACGGACAAATATGTTTACACAAAGTTCGCTGATGGAAGAGGAGTCATCGTTTGTCTGTACGTGGATGATATGCTAATCCTAGGTACGGATATAGGCTGTGTCACAGAGACAAAGAAGTTTCTCTCAACCAAGTTCAGTATGAAGGACTTGGGGGATGCAGATGTCATCTTGGGCATGCATAAAGATCATCAGGACAGACACTGGAGTAGCGCTGTCACAATCTCACTACATTGAGAAATGCTCACACGCTTTGGGTATAAGGATCTTCCAGGGATCGATACGCCATACCGGTGTGATCAGAAGCTGAAGCCAAATTCAAGGGAAAGCGTCAGACAGCTGGAGTATTCTAGCGTTATCGGAAGTTTGATGTACGCAACCACTGCCATAAGGCCTGATATAGCTTTCGTCGTGGGAATGCTGAGTCGGTTCACAAGCAACCCAGGGGTTGAGCACTGGAAAGCTGTGAAGCGAGTGATAAGATATCTCAAGAAAACTCAGACATATGCACTGCACTACAACGGGTATCCCGACAGTAGTGGAAGGCTTCAGTGATGCTAGCTGGTGTTCAGAGGTGGAAAGCGAGAGATCCACAGGTGGATATGTCTTTTCCTTGGGTGGAGCTGCTATATCGTGGAAGTTGAAGAAGCAGACTATACTCTCTCGTTCCTCCATGAAATCTGAATTCTATGCACTTGAAACTGCAGCAGATGAAGCAGAATGGCTTCGGGAGCTCATGTATGATCTTCCAGTGGTTGGGGCTCAGATACCGGCGATACCGATATACTGTGACAACCAGGCGACTGCGGCGGTGGCATCAAATGACCTCTTCAACGGGAAGAAGAGGACTGTGCGGTTGAAGCACAGGGCAGTACACGATCTTATCAAAAGAGGTGTAATTGTAGTAGTTGATGTTCGGAGTCAGGAGAACCTGGCAGATCCGTTCACAAAGGGCCTCAAGCGCCAGTTGGTCGATGACACAGCTTGTAAAATGGGCTTGAAGGCATTCTGATAATGTGTCTTTGTAATCCTACCATAAAGTTTTATGCTATTAGTTCAAAGAGAAATCTACTAGGCATCTAACTTTTGGTTCAAAGGAGGATCACTGACTGGGAAACTATCAGGTAACAGTGGGTACTTGTTCTCTGGAACATGGAAGGGATACGGACCCATAACCACTGTTGTCTACTATGTATTTTTCTGCAGAAAAAACAGATCCTGTGGAAGGTTGGCTTAAACGCCTTAATGTGTTCTCAGGACAGAGTGAATGCCTGGTGTGCTTTACAGGAAGCACGGTAGAGCAGCACTACAAGGAGTGAAACTCCATGCTACAGTGGGGTGACTCCACCATGAGGTTCCCAGGTAGGGGTAATGCCTCGGCTTTGCAAGCCAAGTCACAGCGGCATAGCACCGCAAATAGGCAGGTAGCCTAATGCTGTATGACATAATTAAAGAGTTGTAGACAGCACTACAAAGGGGAGGATGGCCCCATGTTACAGTGGTACGACACCACGATGAGGTACCCAGGTAGGGGTAAAGCCTCGGCATTGCAAGCCATGTCGTTGCGGCGTAACACCGCAAGGAGGCCTTAGGCTTCATGCTGGGTAGTTTGGCACTACAAAGAGGCTTGTGACCTCATGCTACAGTAGTATGACACTACAATGAGGTTCCCAGGTAGGGGTAATGCCTCGGCTTCAGGCCATGTCATAGCGGCGTAGCACCGCAAGAAAGCGCAAGGCTTCATGCCATATCTCTTTAATAAAGAACTCACCTATAGTGTATGGAAAGAGATATCAGGCCGTCTCTTGAGGGTAAACTTGTAGACGCCCAAAATTATACACTGAAACTAGGCTAGCACAGGGCCTTTAATGTGCAGCCAGAAGCACACGTAACTACACTTTGTGAGTGGGAAGAATTACAATTGTGGTGCAGAATTCAAGGCATAGTCCATTCTTGTATCATATTGTTATTTAACCCATGCGGGAAGATTCAAGTCGTCAGCGACATCTATCCTAATGCAAAATAGACAGTTGCGGTGGGGAACGCTCAACCCTGGACACATATATATGTTGTGATATGTGGGGGATTGTTGGTGCTTTCTTTACATGAAGAGAGCTTGCTCTCAACATGCCTTATAAATTTTAGTCCCACATCGGAAATGCACCATGAGTTATCTTAACATATATACTTGGCTGTGTTGTTGAGAGATGCACATGGGGTGGTGACCCTAAGGAGGGAACCATGTGGGTGATTTTACAAGGAGGTAAGAATAAGGCTCCAAGGATTAAGCATTAATGCTTTTGTCATTCTCTTGGATTAATTCCATTTGGAGCTAAGCCCCAAAGGGGCTTAGTGACTCGGACTCGGACTCGGACTTGGGCTCATGGGCTCATGAGGCGTAATGTGGCGTTTTGTTGGCGCACTTAGCACGTCAGCAGTCATGCGGTCTTTATGCGGCTCATATGCGGCCATGCGGTCTTATGCGGCATGCGGCTCATATGCGGCCTCATGCGGCTCATGCGGCACATACGCACATGCGGCTCATGCGGCACATGCGGCACATGCGGTCCAGGCGGTCCATGCGGCTCATGCGGCCCATACGGCCTACCATCCATGCGGACCATGCGGTCCATACGGTCCATGCGGCTCATGCGGTCCATGCGGCCATTAGGCTCATGCGGCCAGGCTGCTGCTGCTGCCGCATGAGGGATCCGCTGATGTGCAGATTATAAATCAGTAATGGAAAGGCTGAATCAATGCGATTAAATCAGATCCTATCTTTGTGGGATTTGAATTAATTCAGATCCTATCTTTGTGGGATTTGAATTAATTTCGTGGGATTTGAATTAAATCTCGTTGCTATCTTTTGGGATTTGATTCAATCTTTCCATAACTGAAGAGGCGGCTAGGGTTTCCACCCTCTCTCTATATATACTCTCTTCCCTCCTTTGTGACAACTACGAAATTACAAGTCAGAAAAGGAAAAAGAGAGAGATTTGTTGTCGCCATTGCAAGTCCATCCGAGGAGTCTGAACAGAGGTGACTTCGAGCGTTCCACAAGTTCTTCAACTTGCTGATCCTGGAAGCAGATCGTGTGGGGCGAATCATGCTTTGAGCAACGGTGTTTTGACACCCCAGCAACTGTTCTTCATCTAATCTTCCTCCAGATTATTGTAACTCGTTCTGTCCCAATTGCAACACGTTTGCAAGGAAGAACGAGAGATCTTCTCTTCTCTATTTCCCTCCTTCAGATTGTAATTTAGCTATTTGTTTTATTGTACCATCGTAGATCTTGAGTTTGATCACTGCAAAGTTTTTGTGACATCTCAGATCTCGATTGTATCAGTTTTTCCATCTTTGATCAAGTCCCGGGACTAACAATCCCTATATGCCGAAGTGAGCCCCAAGCTGGCAATCACTTCCTGGACCCTTTGAAGTTTCGGGCAGCCGGTTGAAAATTTAAGGAGGAAGGTGTATGGGAAGGAGGTTGACATCGACTCCATTTCTGTGTCAAAGAATGGCACCATGATCTCGTACGGGTTCGACGCATAGTCCATTTCAGGGCGGTCTATGTCAGAAAAGACCTATGGGTTCCTGACCGAACGTTCGGGTCTAAGCTTGTCGGCGTAAGATTGCACGGGGGGCTGTTGAGGAGCAGAAGAGAGCCGGCCTCCTAATGTTGCGATCGCCGCGGGTTTAGAGATCAAACCACTAGGAGATGAACCAGGGAGACCGCAAGCAATGGTGCCACCCGGGGGAGCACCATCTTGGGAGGAGGCGGGAGGCCGCTGTCGGCGAGGGGCTTGGCTCCCGGGAAGGTGCCGACAGGACCAGCGCCAAGCGACGAGGGAGTGGAGCCAAACGAAGGGCGCCAACCGAGAAGGATGCGCCAACAGACGAGGAAAAGGTGCCACCCGAGTAGGTGCACCAAACGACTTGGGAAAGGCGCCAATCGAGTGTAAGGCGCTAAAGGGAGCCCCAATGGGGACCTACCCGAAGGGGAGATATAGGGAGGTACGAAGCAAGAATGCGCAGGCCAGCTGGCGCTGGGCATTGCTTCGGTGCGCTATAGAAGGGGGAGGTCCCTACGTGGCCTGCGCCAAGCGCAGAAGCTGGCGAAAGCTGAGAGGAGCGCGACGCAGGATTGGAGGATGGGACAAGTGGCCTGCCACCGGTTTGAAATTCGAAATAGGGTCGTCTCCCGAGTGTAGGGCAACAGAATCCTCAGGAATCCGCGAGGAGAGAGGGTGTGGAAGAACATCGGCCGTGTCCGCAACTCCCGGGCGAGAAGGCGGCGCCCCGAAGTAGTCGTCGACGACCGTCGGGTCTGCAGAACCAAAAATGGCCAGCAGGTCATTAGCTGGGGTCGTCCCTAAAGTAGGGAGCGCTAACGCCAAGGACAAAGCTTTCGCTGCCCGCCGGAGTCCCGAGGGAACTACTGCACTGGGTGGGCCGCCGGACTGTGGACCAGAGAAGGACGGAGGGGGATGGGTCCCGAGGATGTTCGTTATAGGGGAGGGAGGAAGAAGGATCGGGAAGGGGGTGGTCGGGCGACAGCCCTAGGAGGGCGAGCGTGTCCGGCGGCCAGGTGCCGCCCGACGAGGGGCTGTAGGAGGCTGAAACATGAGGAGGAGGAGGGGGGATGGGCAGCGACCCAGCCGGCCGCGGAGCTCAATATATATATATATATATATATATATATATATATATATATATATAGATATATATATTATATATATAACATACCACATATCCAAATCTAACCGTGCGTATCATGACACAACACCATGTATCCTATTTAGGAAACACACACACACCAAATCTCAACTCAAAAAAGGACACAAAAATCTCTTTGGGGACACGTGCCAACGCTTGGTGCACTAGCTTGCCATACGCCCAAGATACTCTTTCAAACATTATCTGAATCATACAAAAACACATGAGCATACCTAAAATGACAATTAGAAGCTAACTAGAGTGGTGTCTAGCTAGTGCAATATGTTATTTGAAATATGACATATTTGTGACAAGTGTAGGAGGAGTAAAATCCCTAAATTGACTCTGTGTCTTAGTGTAATATGACACAACCTATTAGTATCCATTTGTGGACACATTTCTGGCCACACACATCATTCACATGTCCATTTTGACTAGCAAACCATATGACAAACACTTTGTATACCATTCTCGAATTTTCCCAAAAATGGCACAAAAAGCCTATGTAAATTCTACCAACTTGGTCATTAGAGTCATGTGCTTCCTCCTATGGGTACCCCTAGTCCATGGGTGAGTTTCCTAATGATGTCATGCATAAAACAATATTTAAACTAGGAGAAAACTAGTAGTATACCTATTGGGACATGGATTTCCAATATAGCACCACAAGTGGACACAAGGAAGTTGGACACAACCCTCAAGCCAAATAGCCTCATCTTCTTGTGCTCCTTGGCTCCCAAGATCTTTGGCTCCTTGGATGAAAAATAGGAGAAGATTGAGGGTGATTTGAAGTGATTTTGATAGAGGAATGAAAGGGTTTTTGGAAGAACACCAAAACTAGGGTTTTGAGCTCCAAAATGAAGAAGTGGAGAATGAAACCTCTCTCCCTATTGTTGCTGGTCATATGAGCCCTAATTTGCCTATTTGAAATGTCCACTATGCATTCTCAAGTTTTCATGAAGGTTTGGTTAACCTATGGAAGCTTTTAGCCTAAGTGGTCGATTAGTTCTAATCCAATTCATGACCTATTATGACTTAAATGAGTCTAATTGTGTCAAACCTAAAATGTAGGTCCAAGTGTCATGACAAGTTCAAATAGATTCACTAACCAAGGGTCCAACAAATAGTCTAGTATACTAATAAATGCAACCACCATATATAATTAACTAAATGAATACACACAATATATTAATAATATAAATTGACAAAAATACCTCTGTCTAGAAATGTGGTAGTGACGACTTTCCAAAGAGTTAATAGTACTAACATAACCGGCTGCAGTCTGATTAATAACAATTATGTAAGGGAACTAAATATCCAGAATATCTGGCTAAACAGAGGCTGGTGGCTAAATGCCAAGTGCAAAATAGAAGATATCAGAGTTGTGGAGAAAAAACCCACTTATGGTCCCAGGCGCCTATGCTCCAGGTGTGCACCATTCGTCGGGTAGAAGACTAGATCCTCTGGATCTACTACAAAATTTGGCCAAACAAAACCAGCGGGGTCGGATCCCGAATAACAAGTATTACAAGGGAGCACATAATGAATAAAGCAAACCCAAGCAATAAAATAAGTTCTATACCAAGAATTATAGGCTTATATCATATCATCGAGACAATACGACATCCTCACAACGAAACAAGGACAAAGGGTGCCCCATAATCATGGCGATATAGAGTACAACCTATAATCATGGTCAGGTTATAGTCTTCTGTTTCGTAACTTCGGCTCATAGCCTGTAGTAGCACAATAGCCCAACCCAACAACCAAATAATGACATGGATTGGACCATGCACCACGACAGTCCATGTCCTCCGCTACTAATAGAAGGAAACAGGCATAAGTAAGTCATTTTACAAGAGACCAATCAATCATATGGCTTTCTATAAGCTGTCTGGGTTATCTAGTAATACATATATATAATCCTCAGATCGTGCCGACATCCAAGTTAGGGTAACTGAAGTAATAATACATGCACATACTAAATGTACGGGTCCCTCATAAGGCCACCGCTCTAAAACAAGCAATAACGGTTCCAGCTCTCCTATAGAGAACTTGTTCGACATATAATAATCAGATACTGTACTCCACTAGTGCGGATGATATACAGTATCCGTGGTGGCCAGCTGGCACACCACAACAAATGTCTGGGTAGTGGCTTGTCATTCACATCTCGGATTTCTCTTCCTTCCTAATGATTCTACCATTTCAAGTTGCTTAGTTTAACCCTATGTTGGTCAGGGAATCACATGTCATGGTCACATGGTCATCCTCCTATATGTCGTACCTTAGTACGGGTATCCAAAGTATGAATTGATATTGGCTCATAGAGTTCCAAATCTAGATCCATCCTTAGTGTAATACATCAAGAAAACAATTATCATACCATGCCAATGCTACTGACCATTTACCATGACTATGCTCAGGAATATACTGACATATAACAGGCAAGATCACGTATTACAAAGAGTCGCACCTTAATTCACTCATATAATAGCACCTCAGTGTACACTTAGATTGTACTAGTATGTATATAGGTAATCAAGTCAAGAACACGTCCAGTCAAGAACATAGTCAAGTTAAGTAAATTACCGGGAAATCACTTGGCACACAGGTCACTTGGGTGCATAAGTCACATAGGCGCATATTTAAGTTACTAATGGTACACTAAGGTCAGACAAGAAATCAAGGTCATCAAAAGAAAATAGAAAAACCACTTAATTTATATTCAACAAAATAGACGCATAGGGCTCTAGGTGCATGGGATGGGAAGGCGCACGAACATATCCAGGCGCATGAACATGTGGGTACATGAATAGCGCAGTCTCATGTGCCTTAAGCACAGCAGGACAAGTAAGTCTAACCTGGCGCTAGTAGCCTAGCACATAGCAGTCTGGCAAATGACAACCCTGGTGCATGGCACCAATAGACATATGGCAAGTAGGTGGATGACCAACCAGCCGCATGGACCCAATAAGTGCATGACGAATCTGCCGCATGGACCAGATAAGCACATGGAAAATTTGTCACATAGGCTAGATGAAGCTCATGGAAATTTTGTCGCATATGCGAGACAGGCACATAGCACCAACAGGCGCGTATGCGAGACAAGCATGCTCCTTCGACCCATGCACATAGCACGCATGTTGTCAGGGGATATATGCGACAAGTTTCATGGCCACTTAGCATTCCTACTGCATAGCCTCCTACGTGCATAGAGGGTCTCGTCCCGAACAATAAGTTCAGCCATGGAAATTTAAATTTTTTGTCATGACCATAACTTCCTCTCTAGAACTCAAAATCCGGCAAACAAAAGCTAAAATTGTATGAACTTAAATTCTCTACAACATGGAACAGCTGGTTTTCAAAAATAACATGTTTTGATAGATCATTTCCAAAAAAATCCATAAACCCTATTTTTGTAAACTTAGATCTACACCAAAATATTTATCAAATCTAAAAATACCAAGTACTAAACATATAGAGAATATAAAGGTGCATATTATAGACCAAAAATATGTGGAAGATATCAAAGATATAAAATTAGCTAGTGGTCTCTCCATTTAGTGCAAGATGTACTTGATTAGGTGGTTGAGGGAAAATAAAAGTGAATGAGGAGAGAGAGAGAGAGAGAGAGAGAGAGAGAGAATATATATATAAGGGAGAGGGTGTGGTGGCTCAACTAAGCCCTTTAACCCTAACATGCTCTAGCCCAAGTCCTCATGACATGACACCTCATTGAAGTTAAATAAATAAGGATCACAATACGGTCTAGTACTCCTTTATCAAAACAGTAAACCGCCTACAACCAAACAAAGATAAGGGGTGTCACACTACTCCACGATGAGACATTATTTATGCCAGGATCTGGTGCAAATATAGGTTGCAGGTGCATTGGTTACAGATACCAGGTACCATTTACATGATTAATACAAAAAAAATATGTATACCAAAAATGGTGAGTGACAACCATGCTCCTCCATAAATGACTTAAACTTTCTATACCACTGCTGTGAATCCTGCTTCAGACCTACATACTCTTCTTCAATCGACAGAACAAATATGCCTTCTTACAGAAATTCTCATACTGCTCCGTATAAAGTTTTTTCTCTAATCATCATAGAAGAACGTCGTCTTGACATCATCATCTGCTCAATCTCTAAATAAAAGTGGCTACTAAACTTAGCATCACCAATTTTCAAAGCTTTCTTAAAATCCATACTTTTCTACTAATTGTAGCCCTTGACTATCATCCTTGATTTGTATCAAGGGAGAGTATCATCTTTTGCCTATTTCACTTGAATACCCACTGATTTTTCAAAACCTTCTTTCCATTTAGCAAACACCAACTCATAAGTAGAATTGACTTGTAAGAAACTAATCTTCTCATGCATGTCCTGCATCTACTACTGTTTGTATTCGTCTTACATCGCCTTGGAAAACTTTTGCATTCTTCTCTATTAGTCAATAGCCCATACTTATCTAGCGAGTACCTCATAGATGGTCAACACCCTCTCGTGCTTATTCTTAACATAACCTCTAGTGCTAGCTGTGTACCGACATCATTGGCATGATTATCTTATAAGTGTTACCCTGATCACCACAACAAGCTGATGACCAAGATTAGAAGCAACTCCATGTACTAGTTCCCTATATCAAAAATCTATGCAATATTTTATCGAAATAGCTCAAAGCGTGATGACTCTAACTTAGGCAAGTCCTCAGCCACAGAAGGCATCCTAGAATACTGAATATTAGTTATGGTTTGATCCTCGATCAGTATCACGTCCCAACTTTGGTAGAGCTTTCTTTCCATGGAGTTGTCGAGTCTATACCGAAACTCATTTTGACCATAGCCGACAAAGACACACTGCCTTTGTTTCGAAGGAAAAAAAGAATTTTTTTTGAGAAACTTCTAAAAGAAAATCTTGCAATGATATTTTGGAGAGAGGTAGCGATGGAGATCCGATCCGCGCATGATCACTTTTCTCCATTTATGATCTAACTTCGGATGCCTCGACACAAGTCTTCTTCTTAGTAGATATGAACTTTAGAAAGTCTACGTGAGAGCAATTTTGGTATTCTTCAATGAAAAATCTACTAGAGGTATTATGAACATAGTAGACCCAAGTGGAACATCTTAGAATTCTCGTGGAGAGATACAAAGTGTTGAAGAAAGTGGTAGAGATGGATGCTCTCGACACTCACATGAACTATTAAGTAAAATATTGGGCAGCAAGACAGCTCTGGACACACCTATCCCCACTCACTTGCCCCTGCTTTATTATGTCCCGATCCCGTAGGACCCTAAAGTCACCAATGGACGTGATGTCAGGCAAGTCTAAGTTGCGCTTGCATACGGCCATGACTTATACAACAACAAAATAGACTATACAGAGTTAGAAGCAGTGAACAATATTGGAGAAAACCAAATGAACACAATAATATAAGGAACTAAGTCGCCTTTTTACAACATTCAATGATTACAAAGGCTCTTAGCTATGTGATACTTGCCAATTTGACTTATATATCTCTTGAACTATAGAGAATTACAATGATATCGTCCCATACATTACATCTCTTTATACAAAAAACACCTCTATGCATCTTCTTCTGATTTTTGGCTCCCGAGGATGATGATCTGCTATCGCTTTAGAATATCCAGTAGAACAGCTAGCAAATGCAGACAAACTGGTGGAAGATCAGTACATTGCTGCACATGTAAAAGATAAAGGCTACACTCTTTGAAACAATCACTAAGTATTCATATGAGGAATTATTCCTTTATTAGTGATCTTGCTATCATTTACCTACATTAATTTCATGTTGTACAGGATAAGAGTCATATTACTTCTTTTGAAAACATAATCGAAAGCCATATATCATTTATTCCATTCACGCTAATGGAAGGTACAATGTTCGTGTACGATAACTATTCATTTCTATTGAGGCATGTGCAGCATATTTCATGGGCTTTGATACTCTTTCTTTTTGAACATATAGCAGCATATAGGTAACATAGTTCTTCTTATTAAAATAGGACAACAACATCTCATGTACAACAGGTTATTATATTAGGATAGAACAATATATCATTGGAGGACAAAACTTATTATGTGACACTTTGCCACGAGTGACGAGCCATCCCTACAACATATGTGGATTAGAACAATTTACATATCTACAATAAGTTTTATGTGCGTCTCTGCATCAAATTGTTAGGCTTACAAAAAGGATGTCCTAGTATGCTACCTAACTACATGATGGTGCACGGGTTATTTCCCATGAATTATAAGTTGGGATGTACAAACACATCTCACTAATGGACACGACTATTAGTGGATGTACGGTTCAGCTCTTTACTAATAGACACAACACCCCCTGATCGCGGACTTCTAGCCTCAGGATGCTATCATAATCTCTCCTAGAACGAGAAATTTCTAGTGCCACACGAACCGTTCAAGAGACTATTACCTTGTGTACACATTGTCCG